>CAUYLG010021002.1:0-12022 GCA_963573385.1 Cacajao melanocephalus | reverse complement strand
AAATCTCTCAGCATTTGCTTGTCTGTAAAGGATTTTATTTCTCCTTTGTTTATGAGGCTTAATTTGGTTAAGCCTCATAAAAGATTGTTGAATATTTAAGATTGTTGAATATTTGCCCCCACTGTCTTTGGCTCATAGGGTGTCTGCAGAGAGATCCACTGTTAGTCTGATGGGCTTACTTTTGTGGGTACCTCAACCTTTCTCTCTGGTTGTCCTTAACATTTTTTCCTTTATTTCGAAGGTGTATCTGATGTGTCTTGGGGTGGCTCTTCTTGAGCAGTATCTTTGTGGTGTTCTCTGTATTTCCTGAATTTGAATGTTGGCCTTTCTTTCTAGGTTGGGAAAGTTCTCCTGGATAATATCCTGAAGAGTGTTTTCCAACTTGCTTCCAGTCTCCCCATCACTTGCAGGTACACTAATCAAACGTAGGTTTGGTCTTTACACATAGTCCCATATTTCTTAGAGGCTTTGTTCATTCCTTTTCATTCTTTTTTCTCTAATCTTGTCTTCACGCTTTATTTCATTAAGCTGATCTTCAATCTCTGATATCCCTTCTTCCACTTGATAGATTCAGCTATTGATACTTGTGTATGCTTCATGAAGTTCTTGTGCTATGTTTTTCAGCTCCATCAGGTCATTTATGTTCTTCTTTAAACTGATTATTCTAGTTAGGAATTCCTCTAACCTTTTCTCAAGGTTCTTAGCTTCCTTGCATTAGGTCAGAACATGCTCGTTTAGCTCAGAGGAGTTTGTTATACCCACCTTCTGAATCCTACTTCTGTCAATTCGTCAAACTCATTCTCCATCCAGTTTTGTTCCCTTGCTAGCAAGGAGTTGTGATCTTTTGGAGAAGAAGAGGCATTCTGGTTTTCGGAATTTTCAACCTTTATGCACTGGTTTTTCCTCAACTTCATGGATTTAATACCTTTGGTCTTTGCTGTTTGTGACCTTGGATGGAGATTTTGTGTGGTCATCCTTTTTGTTGATGCTGATGCTATTGCTTTCTGTTTGTTAGTTTTCCTTCTAACAGTCAGGCCCCTGTTCTGCAGGTATGCTGGAGTTGCTGGAGGGCCACTCCAGACCCTGTTCACCTGGGTATCACCAGCGGAGGCTGCAGAACAGCAGAGGCTGCGAAGATGGTTGCCTATTCCTTCCTCTGGGAGCTTCATTCCAGAGGAGCACCTATCAGATGCCAGCTGGAGCTCTCCTTTATGAGGGGTCTGTTGACCCCTGCTGGGAGATGTCTCCCTGTCAGGAGGCCAGGGAGGTCAGGGACCCACTTGAGGAGGCAGTCTGCCCCTTAGCAGAGCTTGAGTGCTATGTTGGGAGATTTGTTCTTGTCAGAGCCAGCAGGCAGGAACGTTTAAGTCTGCTGATGCTGCACCTATGGCTGCTCCTTCCCCCGGGTGCTCTGTCCCAGGGAGAGGAAAGTTTTATCTATAAGCCCTAAGTGGGGCTGCTGCCTTTCTTTCAGAGATGTCTTGCCCAGAGAGAAGAAATCTAGAGAGGAATCTGGCTACAGCGGTTTTGAAGCACTGTGGTGGGCTTTACCCAGTCTGAACTTCCTGGAGGCTTTGTTTACACTGTGAGGGGAAAACCACCTACTCAAGCCTCAGTAATGGTGGACACCCCTCCCCCCTCCAAGCTTGAGTGTCCCAGGTCAACTTCAGATTGCTGTGCTGGTGGTGAGAATTTCAAGCCAGTGGATGTTAGGTTGCTGGGCTCTGTGGGGGTGGGATCCACTGAGCAAGGCTACTTGGCTCTTTGGCTTCACCCCCTTTCCAGGGGAGTGAAAGTTTCTGTCTTGCTGGCATTCCAGGTGCCACTGGAGTATGAAAAAAAACTCCTGCAGCTAGCTTGGTGTCTGCCCAAATGGCCATCAAGTTTTGTGCTTGAAACCCAGGGCCCTTGTAGTGTAGGCACTTGAGAGAATCTCCTGGTCTGTGGGTTGCAATGATCATGGGAAAAGCATAGTATCTGGGCTGGATAGCACTGTTCTTCATGACACAGTCCCTCATGGCTTCCCTTGGCTAGGGGATGGAGTTCCCTGGCCCCTTGTGCTTCCTTGGTGAGGCAACGCCCCACCCTGCTTCTGTTTGACCTCTGTGGGCTGCATTCACTGTGTAACCAGTTCCAGTGAGATGGACTGGGTACCTCAGTTGGAAATCACCTGCCTTCTGCATTAGTCTTGCTGGGAGCTGCAGACTGGAGCTGTTCCTATTAGGCCACCTTGCCCTAGAATCACAGTAAATCTAAAATTAAGTAATGTGATATTCCTCCAAATGGGTTTTCCTTATCCATGTGGAAACTCCATTAGGAGGAATAACATTACTTAATTTTAAGATTTAGTATAATGCTGTAGTAATTAACATACAGTAACATCATCAGAGATACACACAGTGATCAAGGTAACAGAAAAGATAGCATTGTAATATGTCTGTATAAATATGGCTGTTTGATTTTTTTTAAATATGAGAAAAGAATTAATGAAAAAATATCTTTTTAACAAATTTTTTAGAACAATTCATGATTCATATGCCACTAAAATCAGCCTCAGCCTAAGAGTTATACCATATACAAAATTCGCTCAGAGTGGATCAAGTATCTAAATGTAAAATATAAAGCTATAAAACTTTTGAAAGAAAATATAGGAGAAAATCTTTGTGGCCTCATGTTAAATGAAGAATTTCTAAAATTTTTTTAATTTTTAATTTATGTG
Source organism: Cacajao melanocephalus (assembly GCA_963573385.1). Taxonomy (NCBI): domain Eukaryota; kingdom Metazoa; phylum Chordata; class Mammalia; order Primates; family Pitheciidae; genus Cacajao; species Cacajao melanocephalus. Next base: position 9,303 of record CAUYLG010021002.1, on the reverse strand, counting down.
GGTACATTGCAGATGCATTTATTTATGGGGTATATGTAAACTTTTGATACAGAAATAAAGTGTGAAATAAGCACATCATGAGGGATGGGGTATCCATTCCCTTAAACACTTATCCACTGAGTTGCAAATAATCCAATGACACTTTTTAAGTTATTTTAAAATGTACAGTTATTATTGACTATAGTCACCCCGTTGGGCTATCAAATAGTAGGTTTTATTCATTCTTTCTATTTCTTTTTTACCCGTTAACCATCTATACCTCTACCCTATCCCCAGTGCCCCACTACCTTTCCCAGACTCCCATAACCATCTTTCCGCTCTTTATGTCCATGTGTTCAATTGTTTTGATTTTTAGATCCCACAAATATGTCAGAAAATGTGAAGTTTGTCTTTCCATGCCTGGCTTATTTCACTTACCATAATGATCTTTAGTTCTATCCATGTTGTTGCAAATGACTGGATCTCATTCTTGTTTATGGCTGAATAGTGTTCCATTGTGTGTATGTACCAAATTTTCTCTATCCATTCATCTGTGGATGGACACTTAGGTTGCTTCCAATATTTGGCTATTGTGAACAGTGTTGCAGCAAACATAAGAGTGAAGATATCTCTTTGATATTTTAATTTCTTTTCTTTTGGTACATACCCAGCAGTGGCATCCCTGGATCATATGGTAACTCTAGTTTTAGTTTTTACAGCAACCTCCAAACTGTCTCAACAGTGCTTGTGCTAATTTGCATTTCCACCAATAGCATACAAGGGTTCCCTTCTCTCCTCATCCAAAGCAGTATTAGTTATTGCCTGTCTTTTAAATACAAACCATTTTTACTGCATTGAGGTATCTCATTGTGGCTTTGCTTTGCATTTCTCTAATGATCAATGATATTGAGCAGCTTTTACATATTTCGGTTTGCCATTTGTATGTCTTCTTCTGAGAAGTGTCTATTCAAGTCTTTTGCCTATCTTTTGATTGGATTATTAGACTTTTTCCCTATAGAGTTGTTTCAGCTCCTTATGTATACTGGATATTAACCTCTTGTCAGATGGGTAGCTTTCAAATATTTTCTCCCACTCTGTAGGTTTTCTCTTCACTTTGTTGATTGTATTATTTGCTGTGCAGAAGCTTTGACTTGAGGTGATCCCATTTGTCCATTTTTGCTTTTGTTGGCTATGCTTGTGGTGTACTGCTCAAGAAATTTTTCCTTAGATCAATGTCCTGGATTTTCCTCAATGTTTTCTTTTAGTAATTCCATTGTTTGAGGTACTCAATTTAAGTTTTTAATCTATTTTAATTTGATTTTTGTATATTGCAAGAGATAGGTGTCTAATAGATGAAGATTTCTTAAACACAACATTGAAATTATGATCCATAAGAGAAAGAGATAAATTGCTCCAAATTGTTTTAGCTTTAACTATTGGGAGCTCTTTTAGATTGGGTTTTGGGTAAATATAGTTTTACTAGTGATGTTGTATAAAAATTTCATCAATAAGATTTTAACTGAAAAGTCAAGAAAGGACAATAAACTCTATAACTATTCACTGGAAAATAATTAAATTATTTTAGTTATTCAATCCTACTGGAGATGGCATCTGGTTGGTTTGAGATTAGCTTGTAATAGATTACTTTCTATGACATTCTTTCTTGCCAATTTGTGAGCTTCTGCTTTGTAACAATTAATTCATATTTTCCATTTCAAGATAATATATATGTTGATTTGTACCATTTTCTACTTTAGCCTTACAGGATTGCCTTTTAAGTGATTTTTCCCCACTTACTGCTCTATATAGTTAGATGCTTGTTTGACACCCAAAGAAATACGTTATTGACAACTACTTAACATTATTTGATTAACTTATAAAAAGCAGGAAATGTCTTTCTGCTAGGAATTGATACAATATTTTAAAGCATAATTAAGGACTACATAGTTTATGTGGTTAGCATTAATTTGGGTAATGAAATCATCCCTTCTTTTACTTAGTAAGTGGAATCTAAATGATGTACCTACTAAACGATTATGCTACAAAGTAATAATTATAAGTAAAGCACTTAATATATTTGACAAAATGTTATATGAGACAATATTTAGAGAAGAATAATAAAACCTCTGTGTGCTCCTAGGACATTATCCTCTTTAAAATAATGTCAACAATTCTAGGAATGATCAAAATATATTTTAGATTTGCAAATAGATTTTCATTGCCTTTCTTTAAGAATGTAAGTTAATCGGTGTTTAATACCTACTGTTTTAGGTAGGGAAAAATAAGAAAAACATTCATGGGTATGTGTGAAAATGTGTGTGTGTGTGTGTGTGTGTGTGTGTGTGTGTTGAAAACATGCAGGTCCCTTCTATGGTGAACTTGTATGGCTTAGCTGCTACATCTTTTGGACATTTGGAAACATTGTTATTTGTGAGAGAACATGGTAGGGTTGCTACAGACTATGGGGAAAACAAACATAAATAGTTTAGTTGATGTTAACAATCATAGCAGATTGACTGTAAGGCCACCGAAAAATATAGGAGCAGAGATTCAATTTTTCCATACAATTATGAATATGTTTTAACATCTTCATGCTTTATTTTTTAGAACCAATAGGAGTAACAGCTATAACAAGTCAAAACAATAGTAATAACAACTGTAACAAGTATTAACTGAGTCACTTCTTGCCCTTCCTCTCCTCCCTAGCATACCATCTTCATCCAAAGAGGGACTGTTAATTACAGTGTAAAAATTTGTTTCCCCTAATGTTCTGGCATGAATAAAAAAATCTACAATACTAAATTTTTGGCTTCTCTTCAACCCAATCTTCCCAACTCTAAAATAATGCCCAAGACATTTTGTCTGTAATTATCTTAGGAAAATACTTTGAACTTGGCATGGTTCTTACTAGAGATTTCAAAATCCTTTTGGAGTAATTTTGTTAGAGGGTGTGATAAGTGAGAGAAGACTAGAAATAGATGAGAGACCAACATGTAAATGTTGTTTCCTAAGGATCTCAGGACTATCCCATAGTGAAGACCTTCCAGAGCAGGTGCAGTCTGGCTGGACTCTGCAAGGCTGAACTGTCCAATCTGGATTTATGCCCTAGGAGTCACTCTCCAAGTGCTCCATTTTCTTTAGAGACTATCACTCAATTTACTTTTCTCCTGTATGTTGTGGGTCTACATGGAATTGCCAATAAGGATGGTCCCTGGTGATTTTTCAGAGTCACAAAAAGTTGAGAGACACCATTCAGACTGACATCGACACTAATGAGGTGTCAGACATAAAGGAATAAAAACTTTATATAATAAGACTGTAAAAAAATCCATTATATATTTTCCAAATTGGAGAGAGGCAACAAAATCCATTTTTTTTTCCCAAGCATCATCAACAAGCACCTCTTGAGGAATTAATGCCTATGTATCACGGATAATGCACTGTGGGTACAAATACTCTAGCAGACACTCCAGCCACGGTACACACACGGACTTTTAGGAATTAATTGGGTGAGAAGTTTCTGGTCTTTTTGATTTCCAGAGGTTGGAGCACATTAACTGATTTCCCAAACTCACTGAGTCAAATGAGATATGAGAATGAATACAACACACTCTCTGACCTCAAGTAAACTGATAAAATATTATAGCAGGATGAAAATTCCATGGTAACTATAAATGCAAACACTAAAAATGTTACATAAGAGTAAAAATGAACTTTGTTGAGATTTAGCATATATTCTTTCATAAAAGACACATACCAACCTTGTGAGGGAAATGGCAGTATTCCATTTAGCAAATGAGAGAACGGAGGTGCAAAAATCCTCAGTTCAGACTCACACTGCAAATATGTAGCAGACTTAAGATTTCAATATGTTTTTTTTGTTCCCCCGAGCTCTTAAACCTATATATTTCCATTATACCTACTAGAAATAAATATATACATATTTGAAAGTAGAAAAGGGAACAAACTCTTCCTGCATGGTTGCCTGTAGAATCAAGAAAAGTTTTGCATTTTAAAATGCTTCAGGGCCAGGCATGGTGGCTCACACCTGTAATCTCAGCACTCTGGAAGGCTGAGCCAGCCCAGTCACTTAAGGTCAGGAATTCGAGACCAGCCTGGCCAACGTGAAGAAACCCCATCTCTACTAACAATATAAAAATTAGTCAGGGGCTGTGACATGTTCCTGTAGTCCCAGATACCCCGAAGGCTGAGGCAGGAGAATTGCTTGAACCCAGGAGGCGGAGATTTCAGTGAGTTGAGATTGCACCATTGCACTCCAGCCTGGGTGACAGAGCAAGATTTTGTCTCTAAAATAAAATAAAATAAAATGTTTCAAAGTTTGAATAGGAATTTAAGACAATGACAAGATGAGGAACACTTTAGTTGCAGGGCTCAGAGGGCATGCTCACACATTTTACAGTGATCTAGAATTTTTTTTCCTATATTATAAAAGATTTAGAGAATGAATCAATAATTAAATTTCTATACAAATAAGAAACAAATAATTAACCATATACAGAATAAGCTACTTCAAATAATTTCATAAGCAGGAAATGAATTACAATAAAATAAAATCACAAATGAAATACCTTATTCCAAGAGCATTCTTTTGTTTATTGTCAGTAAGAGGAATGAAAATAGTATTCTGCCTCCAAAGAGTTCACTGTGTATGTTTATTACTGGCAATTGCAGAGTCAATTGAAAATATTCCTGGTGGTTATATTTATCCTCTCATAATGTTACACAAAATATGATGTGACTATTTTTCTTTACTTTTTGTTTTTTTATTGGTAAGGACACTTATCATGAGATTACCTTTGTACCAAATTTTAAACCACACAGTACAATATTGTTAACTAGAGGCACAAGGTTGTACAGCTGATCTCCAGAACATATTCATCTTGTGTAACAAAAACTTTATACTCATTAACCAGCAACTTTCCATTTTTCCTTTCCCCTAGCTCCCGGCAACTACCATTCCATTCTCTGTATCTATGAGTTTGACTATTACAGATACCTCATATAAGTGGAATCAAGCAGTATTAATCTTTCTATGATTGGGATTATTTAACTTGAGACTGAATAATGTCCTTTAGGCTCATCTATGTTGTCACAGATAGCAGAATTTCCTTCTTTTTAAAGGCTGAATAATATTTTCTTGTGCATATATCCTACATTTTGTTTATCTGTTCGTCTCTGGGTGTACATTTAGTTTGTTTCTGATCTTGGCTATTGTGAATAATGCCACAATGAATGCAGGATCTTCAAGATCCTGATTTCAAATAATTTTTGATGTATACCCAGAAGTCAGATTGCTGGATCACATGGTAATTTCATTTTTTTCTTTTTGTATATTATAAGGGCCAAATTTCATTTTTTTGCATGTGGATATCGGTTTCCACAACAATATATGTGAAATTTCCCCATTGTGTATTCTCTTCCCTATTGTGTATTCTCTTCCCTGTTGTGTATTCTTGGCATTCTTGTCAAAGATCAGTTGACTGTATACATGTAGATTTATTTCAGGGCTGTCAATTCTGTCTTAAATGTCTGTTTTTTCTTTTTATATCAGAACCACATGGTTTTAATTAATATAGCTTTGTAATATATTATAAAATCATTAACATAATCATTATGTCTCCGGTTATGTGTTTTTTTCCTCAAGTGTGTTTTGGTTATTCAGTCTTCTCTGGTTCTATAAAAATTTTAAGATTTCTTTTTTTAATTTCTGCAAAAAATGTCATTGGGAATTAGATAGGGATGCATTGAGTCAGTCTATTGCTTTGGGTGGTGTTACTTCTGAGGCCTCTGTTCTGTTCCATTGGTCTATATCTGTGTTTTTGGTGCCAGTACCATGCTGTTTTGATTACTGTAGACTTGTGGTAAAGTTTGAAGTCAGGTAGCATGATGACTCCAGGTTTGTTCCTTTTGCTTAGGATTGTCTTGGCTATGCAGCCTCTCTTTTGGTTCCATATGAAGTTTAAGGTGTTTTTTTACAGTTCTGTGAAGAAGGTCAATAATAGCTTGATGGCAATAGTGTTCTCACTACACATACACAAAGATGCACACAGAACAGGTAAATATGTGAGATAATGAATATGCTAATTAGCTTGACTGTGGAAATTATTTCACAACACATACATATATCAACATATGTTGTACTCCTAAATATAACAATTTTTATTTGCTAATCATACTTCATTAAATCTGGAACAAAAAGAAAAAACAGGATATAGGATGTTTGATACTACCTTTAAAATTGTTAAGAAAGATATTATGCATAAAGTGACATTTGTGCAGAGCTCTATGGTAGTGATAAAGCAAGTCATGTAGGATAATGGGAGGAAGATCATTACAGGCAGAGGGAATAACAAAGGAAGAAGCCCTGAGTTTAAGATATGCTTGCTGTGCTCCAGGAGCAGCAAAGAGGCCTGTGTGTCAGAAGTAAAAGCTTAAATGGAGTGTGTGTGTGTGTATATATATATATATATATATATATATATATATATTTAAACCACACGTATTTATATTTATATAAATACTTTATATAAATGCCACAAGTGTTTATATTTATATATATATTTAAGTCACAAATATTTGACTAATATGTACTTTTGTCCCTGAAATCACTTTTTGGGATACTGTATACATAGTTTCAATATGTGAGAATTACATTTTACCTGTATTATTCTAAATTAGCATACTACAGGAGGACTTTCTGTAATGAAAATGTTCTATCTCAGTACTATTAATTCCATATAGGAGCTACTAATAGTAACATCTTACTATTGAACAATTGAAATATGGCTTATTAAATGAAAAATGAATTTAATTAATTTAATTTTAATTTAATAGCCACACATGACTAGTGGCTGCTGTATCAGATAACAGAGTTTTAGATAATCCATCAGATGGTATGTTAACTCAAATCAAGGGACCACCATCATAATTTTATATTAAAATAGAGCTGTTAAATATACTATATAAACATAATATATTAAGGAAATGAATATTATAGGTAAGAAATACAAATAGAATCACTTTAACATATACAATAGAAAAACATTGTTAGCAAATGTGTGTTTGAAATTCAGGTGGTTTTCAACCTACAAATGGGTTCAAGTTTTCTTTCTCTAATCCTAAGCAATTGACGTTTCCTTTCTTCTGTGCTCTGGATGAGGCATGCCACTTTGAACTGGGTTATCTTATATTCTCTAATTTCTTGAGACACAACCTGACATGACCTGATGAAATGTGACACGCTTGTCACTTTTTGTTAAAGGTGAACAAATGTTTGTTAAGTGAACAAATATCCATGTAACTAGAATGTTTTCCCATTACTGGTTCCTGGCAGATATTTGTCTAACAGCAAGGCCTTACATGGGAAAAAAAAAAAAAGCATCAGCCTTGAAAAGGCAGCTCATGCCTCAACAAAAGCAGTTAAAACATTAAGTTCAAAAGAAATATATATGTTTTCAAAATTTTGTTGTCTTGCATTTTCATAGTCTCTGTTTGCAGTGATGAATAATAATTATTTTTAAAGCAAATGTTCAGAACATGTATTGGTTTGGGATGAGAAATAGGTAGCAGGAAGAGATGAACTAAATGCCGTATTCCTTTTTTATGGAAAGCATATTTAGTGAAAAGGGAGAGAAATAGTGCAGAGAGTGCATGATATACGACTAGAAGTTTTTCTCATTAGAATACTTTTCTGAGTTATCCAGGAGGCATTATACTCTAAGTCATGTTTTTAGTGATGCAGAAAATTTCTACTTATAATGCCATATGAATTCCACCTTCTACTATTATGAAAATGAAGAGTAACAAAAATATTCTCCATTTTCTTTCCGTTGCTTTCAAAATTATTAAGATAATAATATGAAAAAGTATTTATCTAAATGGCTATCTTTTAAAACGTGAATACAAGGCAAAAAATAGTGCAATACTGTTAGTTTTAATTTATACACACTTGACAAAAGATAACATAGGGTTGAAAGAATGTAGTTTAGCAAGTAGAAGTTAAACTAGAAATAATTTCAAGGAGGCAGAATATTCTAGATTTACCTTTAACTGTCACAGATAAGAAAGATTAATTAATAAAGTGTGCATTTCATAGATAAAGAGTTCCATTGGTACTTTGTTAATTTTCTTGAAAGAGAAAGATAGCCGATGTTGAATTTCCTGTTTAGCTTGAAGTGTATTCCAGTTCTTCGTCTTCTTCTTTTTTTTTTTTTTGACAGAGTCTTACTCTGTCACCCAGGATGTAGTGCCATGGTGCCATCTCGGCTCACTTCAACCTCCGCCTCCCAGGTTCAAGCAATTCTCTTGCCTAAGCCTCCCTAAAAGCTGGGACTGTAGGTGTGTGCCACCATGCCCGGCTAATTTTTTTGTATTTTTAGTAGAGACAGAGTTTCACTGTGTTAGCCAGGATGGTCTCAATCTGCTGACCTCGTCATCCACTCGCCTTGGCCTCCCAAAGTGCTGGGATTACAGGCATGAGCCACCATGACCAGCCTTTTCTTTCTTAATATCAGAAGAAAAAGAAGAGGAGAGTATTAAAGCTAAAATATAATCACAAATATTACATTAGTAGTATCCTTCAAAAATTTGCCTAAATATGTAATAAGTATATATAAAAGTCATGAACTTCATATACTTCACCAGAAATCATCTAGAATTTTCTTTCAGTCTAAGAATCTGGAATCTTTTATATTTCAAATAATTTATGACACAATAGAATATTAACATTACAGGGTGCTAAGTTAATCAAATTAGATTTCATTTGCATGATGATGGGATATGATTTCTCATATCATTTATTCTCGTATTCTTTATTCATTATTGATTTTTATGATTGAAAACAATGCAATGCTGCTGTTTATTATAAATGCCTTCTCAATGCTGTGTCAAGCAAGGATTTCATCTATAACACTTCATTGCATTTAGTTATTATATCTCCTTAGGTACTTCTTGGATATAATAGTTTTTCAGACTTTCCTTATTTTTTTTGTTTTGTTTTGTTATTTATTTATTTATTGCATTTTAGGTTTTGGGATACATGTGAAGGACATGCAAGATTGTTGCATAGGTACACAATGGCAGTGTGATTTGCAGCCTTCCTTCCCATCACCTATATCTGACATTTCTCCCCATGCTATCTCTCCCCAACTACCCACCCCCTGCTGTCCCTCCCCTATTTCCCCCCGACAGACCCCAGTGTGTGATGCTCCCTTCCCTGTGTCCATGTGTTCTCATTGTTCAACACCCACCTATGAGTGAGAACATGCGGTGTTTGATTTTCTGTTCTTGCATCAGTTTGCTGAG
>CAUYLG010021001.1:0-111403 GCA_963573385.1 Cacajao melanocephalus | reverse complement strand
ACAACTAACAAAGGAGGTAAAGGACCTCTTCAAGGAGAACAACAAACCACTTCTCAAGGAAATAAGAAAAGACACAGACAGATGGAAAAACATTCCATGCTTATGGTTAGGAAGAATCAATATCATGAAAATGGCCATACTACCATTTTCAATGCTAAAGATTCAATGCTATCCCCATCAAACTACCATTGACCTTCTTAAGGAACTGGAGAAAACCACCTTAAACTTCATATGGAACCAAAAAAGAGCCTGAATAGTCAAGACACCCCTAAGCAAAAAGAACAAAGCTGGTGGCATCATGCTACCTGACTTCACACTATACTACAAGGCTACAGTAATCAAAACAGCATGGTACTGGTACCAAAACAGAGATATAGACCAATGGAACAGAACAGAGGCCTCGGAAGTAACATCACACACCTACAACTGCCTGATCTTTGACAAACTGGACAAAAACAAACAATGGGGAAAGGATTCCCTGTTTAATAAACGGTGTTGGAAAAACTGGCTAGCCATGTGCAGAAAGCTGAAACTGGATGCCTTCCTTACACCTTATACAAAAATTAACACCAGATGGATTAAAGATTTAAACATAAGACTTAACATCATAAAAACCCTAGAAGAAAATCTAGGCAATACCATTCAGGACACAGACATAGGCAAGGACTTCATGACTAAAACACCAAAAGCAATGGCAATAAAAGCCAAAATAGACAAATTGGTTCTAATTAAACTTAAGAGCTTATGCACAGCGAAAGAAACTATCATTAGAGTGAACCAGCAACCAACAGAACAGGAAAAAATTTTTGCAAGCTATCCATCTGACAAAGGGCTAATATGCAGAATCTATAAAGAACTAAAACAAGTATACAAGAATAAAACAACTCCATCAAAAAGTGGGTGAAAGATATGAACAGACACTTTTCAAAAGAAGACATTTATGTGGCCAAAAACACGAAGAAATGCTCATCATCACTGGTTATTAGAGAAAGGCAAATCAAAACGACATTGAGATACAATCTCACGCCAGTTAGAATGGTGATTATTGAAAAACCTGGAGACAACAGATTCTGGAGAGGATGTGGAGAAATAGAAACACATTTACACTGTTGGTGGGAGTGTAAATTAGTTCAACCTTGTGGAAGGCAGTGTGGCAATTCCTCAAGGATCTAGAAATAGAAATACCATTTGACCCAGCAATCAAATTACTGGGTATATACCCAAGGGATTATAAATGGATCTATTACAAAGACACACGCACACATATGTTCATTGCAGCACTGTTTACAATAGCAAAGACTTGGAACCAACCCTAATGCCCATCAAAGATAGACTGGATAAAGAAGATGTGGCACATATACACCATGGAATACTATGCAACCATAAAAAGTGATGAGTGTATGTCCTTTGCAGGGACATGGAAAAACCTGGAAACCATCATTCTCAGCAAACTGACACAAGAACAGAATACAAAACACTGCATCTTCTCACTCATAAGTGGGTGTTGAACAATGAGAACACATGGACACAGGGAGGCAAACATCACACACTGGGGTCTGTTGTGGGGTGGGGAGCTAGGGGAGGGATAGCACGGGGTGGGGAGATTTGGGAGGAATAACATTAGGAGAAATACATAATGTAGGTGATGGGGGGATGGAGGCAGCAAACCACCATGGCATGTGTATACCTATGTAATAATCCTGCAAGATCTGCACATGTACCCCAGACCTTAAAGTAAAATTTAAAAAAGAAAAGAAAAAGATAGTAATAGAAGAAATCTCTAGTAAATCATATAAAGCGCTTACTGCAGTAGCTGGACAAAGTAGTAGATCAATAAATTTTTATTATTGTTATGTCTATTCTAATCTTTCAGTTTTCCCCAACAAAATGTCAGCAAGTAGAAACAAAATACATTTAGAAACTGTGTCCTTTTGTTTTTTTGTAATTATTTGGCAACAGTTAAGTGGACACATCACTGAGTTCCAGAATCAGTTTGAATCAACAATTATGTTCCACACAAATCTTTCAGTTTTTCAGATGAGGAATGTGAAGCACAGAAAGGTAAAAGCCCCCTTTCAGAGGTCACATAACAGTGGAAATCTGAGAGTTTTAAGACCACAAGATCAAAACTAATTATGGATTTAGGGGCAACTGCTCAGCTTCTTCATGTGGCTATATCTTTATTTTTAAAAATCTAATCATTTCTGTCTTTAAAAATATTTTTTTCTGTTTATTAGACAAATTGAATTTGAGATACATGCCCAGGCGCAGTGGCTCATGCCTGTAATCCTAGCACTTTGGGAGGCTGAGGTGGGTGGATCACCTGAGGTCAAAAGTTCCAGACTAGCCTGGTCAACATGGCAAAACCCCATCTCTACTAAAAATAGAGAAAGTAGCCAGGTGTGGTGGCTCATACCTGTAATCCCAGCTACTCAGGAGGCCGAGGCATGAGAATAGCTTGAACCCAATAGGCAGAGGTTGCATGAGCTGAGGTCCCACCACTATATTCCAGCCTGGGTGACAGAAAGAGACTCTGTCTCAAAACTGCCCCCCCCAAAAATGAGATATATATCATCCTCATACATAAAGCTACAATATATTTATCCATTGATTTATAGAATTAATCTATGCTAATAAAATAATCTTTTTCTGTTGTTGAGGGCAAGGAGTATATCTTAATCTTCTTTCTATCCAAAAAAGTGCTTTGTAAAATGTCTCCTAACAAGTATTTGCAACATAAATAAATAATTATATTTTTTCTTTGTTTCCCTACTCTTCCTGACTCTTTCCCTACTGTGCCATTCACCTAAGACAGAGCTGCTTTTTCCCACCTCTGAATCTTTGCACCTGCTGTTCCCCTCCCTGGAATGCTCTTACTCATCTCTTCAATTGACCCGTTTATTCTTGGCCTTCAGTTATTGGCTTATGAGTCACTTCCTGAACAGGGGCATCCTGGATCATCCATCATGAACCCAAGCAACTTATTATCTTACACCCTAGTGGCTTGTTTGCTATGCCCATCACAGTGTGAATGACCAGTGGTGTGTTCTACATAAGCTATATAAAACAAGGGAGCTTAACTAACTGGTTCGCTGCTGTATGCCAAGTATTGTGCTAGCAACTTAGAAAGGCTCAACAGATAACCATTGAAAAAACGAGCAAACCAAGGCAAAGCAGAGACCCAGAATGAATTTTTTACCTAGTATTAGGAATAAAGGAGCTGACTCCTACTTGTCTTATGTTAGAATTAGAAAATATGGACTCTGTGCACTTGATTTTGTTATCAATTAATTAATTAAATCCATTGCAGTGTGCAAATTTAGCACATTGGTGTGTTCTGAAATCTTCACTCCCCAATCTGAAGCATTAGCTTGATTCCAGGCAACATCCTCTAAAATTAAAACTGGTTATTACATTGGGGATTTTGTGTTTCTTTTGATAATTGAGCTCCACTGGTTATTCAAGAAATCAGCACTTATGCTTCAGTTTTTTTCTGGTTTGGTTACAGAGAAACAGCAGGTCAATTCTCAGGACAATGATGAAAACGGCATCTCCTCCCTGTCAGAGCTGACAGGCCATTATAGTAATATAGTATCCAGCTGACATTATTGACTGAAAAGCAACTACTTTGTTTATTTTCTGTTGACTTAATGATGAGACAGGCACAAATAGAGCTTGCTGTCTTTGCTTTTAGCCCTTAATCCCATCATGGTGCTCAACCACTATCATACTGGTCATGTAGAGAGAAATATCCAGCTAAGCATAAACCCAGTCCAGGGATCTTTTGAGATGATCGCAATCATTCTTCCATCTACAATGTTCCCCCTTTCATCATATCAGTCATGGGAAAATGCATTTCAAATCCCTAACTAAAACTATTTTTTGCCATAAATTTTATTTGTTAAATTATTTGACTCTAAGTAATATAATATACTTCACTTATACAAGCAATCCTCCCCAATACTTAGAAATGCTTACAAGGAAAGAAAATTAAAACGAGATTTTAAATTGAATAGAATTCTTATGACTAGGATATTAAAGAATCATTAAAATTTACAAAATATGTTCTATGAGTATTTGATTTAATATTCATTCTTTTTGTGCATTTTTCTTGTATTTTTGAGCCACTTAAAACAATTTTTTTCAGGTCTCAAACACAATTCTTACAAAGCTTCTAAAACCCTTTTCTGTCTGCCAGTAGTGCCTAAGCAGAAAAATCAGCCTTACACTTGCCTAATTCCTGAAAAAGTCAGAGTTAGAACTGATGACTTTCAATAGAAAATCATCCTCTATATGAAAACTGCTGGTGTATTAGCCTGAAAATATGTAGTAAAGTAAAATAAATAAATAACTTTCATGAAATAGAGAAATGAATAGGCTCTTGATCTCTTTCAGAAATAAAGTATATTTTTGACAGCCCTAAATATAAGATCTATCAAATAGTAGGCCCTCAAATACTTTTATTCATATGAGGTTCTTTAGAATGGCTCAGAAATATCATCAGTTTTTCCCCTTAAATCAAATACCTACACGTCTTTACCTGATGGTAGAAGTGATTATATTAAAATATTTTACCCTGAACTTGTATTTCGTTGTGTTCAACTGTTTGGAAACTTCTGATATGCTTAAATCTCTTTGCAAAAGTTGTAATCAGTTTCAAAGAGATAGTTTAGATATAAAACATTCTTTCCCATATCACTGAAAGAACTTCTAGTCACCAATATTTTTTTAAGAAAGTGTATGTGGGGTGCAAATGAGAAGATAAAATAATCCAGAGCATGACATATTCATATTCTTATTCTCTAACTGTTCAGTTTTAGCATTTGGTGTAATTTGAAGCAACCTTTTTAAATTGCATTGTTGATTAGGTAATTTTCCTCTTCAGCTATCCAATTTTTCTGAAGCTCATCTTGAATTGAGTGCATTAATATTAAAGTTTGCAAAATAGCAACCTTGAAAAAACATGCACTCTGACTTTTCCCCTTACAGAAGTGACTTCATCAGTGGCTGCAGCTCTCTGATGCCCAATCAGCTGCATAATGATGATGATAATTATTATTTATTGAGCACTTGCAATACGCCAGCACTGCCAAGCACTTTACATGCATTTTTTCATTTAATTTCTACAACAACAATATGAGACAGATATTACCATCTCCATTCTATAGATGAGGGAGCTGAGGCTCAGAAAATTTAAATAAACTACAAAATCTCACCAATGAGAGACCATATAATTGGAATTCAAAGCCAGGCAGTGTGACCCAAAAGTTCGCACTCCTAACTAGCTTTTTTCTTAAGTAGATGGTTTAATCCAACTGGTTGTTTAATAAGAACAAGCAAAATTCGAAAAGATGATGAGTTTTTTTATTAGTCCAACAATTTTGACATTGTGATGACAAAAACACTACAGCCGGATCTCCCAACAACTGAGCTGATTATTTATTATCGTCAATTATTCAAAACTATTTAACTGGTAGTAAATAAAGATAAAAGCTTTCTGAATGTGGGGTGGAGGGCTCAGGTATTCTCATTTCAGTGGCATCAGCTTAAAAGATGTACTCTAAGAAAGTTAGAGCTTTTCATCTTCAAAGTCAATATTGATTGACCTGTATTTTTTTCTCTAACTTTAGAGAAAGATACGGAAAGAAAATAAAAGGGTTAGCTCAGCTGAGAACATGATCAAGGAGAAGATAAAAAAATATAATTCCACTGTTCTGTGCTCTTTGGCTCATTTTTCAAATGAACTAATAATCTGTTCTGATATATATTTGAATAACTCCACTGGACTTCGGTGATTTGTCAGAGAAATTGATAGCCATAGAACTGTGAATATTCTTTTCCACTTGTGAAAATCTGCATTGTCTTTTTGAAGCTTCCTTTTGTGTAATCTTTACTAAACATAAGCAAAGGAAGCACAAAATTCACCAAAATTCAATGGAGTATCTCATTTACTTTTTTTTTTAAAATATATATATATTATTGCACTTTAGGTTCTGGGGTACATGGGCAGAACATGCAGGATTGTTGCATAGGTAAAAAATCAATGTGCAGAAATCACAAGCATTCCTATACACCATTAACAGACTTAAAGAGAGCCAAATCAAGAACGAACTGCCATTCACAATTGCTACAAAGAGAATAAAATACCTAGGAATACAACTAACAAAGGATGTAAAGAACAGAAAAACAAACACCACATGTTCTCACTCATAGGTGGGTGTTGAACAATGAGAATACATGAACACAGGCAGGGAAGCATTACACACAGGGGTCTGTTATGGGGGAATTGGGGAGGGACAGCAGGGAGTGGGGTGGTTGGAGAGGGATAACAGGGAGAAATGCTAGATATAGGTGACGGGGGGATGGAGGCAGCAAACCACATTGCCACGTATGTACGTATACAACAATCCTGCATGTTTTGCACATGTACCCCAGAACCTAAAGTACAATAAAATAATAAAGACTACACTGCAAAATAATATTTCATGATACAGAAAATGTCCATCACATAAAATTATTGAGTGAGAGAAAAGCAGATTACAAGGCAGTATGTGTAACAGGGTCCCACTCTTATATTCTATTTAAATAAATGTGTGTATTATACTTTTTTTAAAAAAAAAAAGGCAGCTGCCATGCAGATACATGTCAAGGGGATGAGTGTGCTGTGCTTAGAAGTCATTCACTTAAGAAGTTCCCCACTCCTTTCTATTCCCTTTAAATAGAGAAATATGCCACTAAAATTAAGAAAAATTAGGATCTCAAGCATGTCAGAGATTGTGGCTCTGTAATCTTTTTCTGGAATCCACCTTGACCCTTAAGACTCTACCTTAATCCTATGAGTGTAATGTCGGAGACTGGAAAAGGAAAACCCCTTCTAGGGGGTGTGCATTTCATCATTTGTTAAGCACAAGCCGTCTTTTTGCTGGGTTTTTGTTGCTCTCAGGCTCTGAGCTAAAAATAGACTTTCCAAAGAAAGCTCCCTTTAGGTGGTCTTACCAAGGCAATTTACATTATCAGCTCCAAGCTGCAAGACTAATTTGGAGCACTCCTGCATGTGATGTGCTCCCTATTTCCCTCCCTCCCCCTGCCCACCATTTATCACTGCTTTTCTTCACAACAGACCCTAAGGAATTGCTCACTACAGAGATCTCAGATCTTGAAACAGGAATTACCATGTGACCAAGGGGGTGGGGCTAGCATAGTTTTAGTACCTGTAATTTCCCATCAGATTCTCTGCACAGAGCTTTCCAATTCTTCTACCCATTTTTCTCCTATGTTAAGGTTAAAAATACCTGCCTACAAACTTATACTCCTGTAAGCATTCTACTAAACCCAGCCAACTCTGTGGGGTCACAATTCACTTTTATAGTACTTGGAGGGACAAGTCAGCTGAAGAGTGCTTTGCAGTTGTCGCTGTTGAGGCTGAAAAAGCACCCACATCAGAGCACCGGGATCCCTGAAGTAGTGCTCCAGTTGAATAGCATGTCACAGTCAGAGTGTTCTGGGCAGCGTCAGATATCTTGTGCCTGAAATCTAGCTTCACCACTGCCTGCCCAGTTGTGGAACCTGGAAGCTCGGTATATGACGTGCCTAAGCCTCATTGGTAAACAATACACTGTCAGAGTTGGCCCTGACCAAATGCCCCCTTCAGAGCATGACTGTACTGACAAGTCCAGCTTCTATTGCCCAACCTGTCACATTATAAAAAGAGCTTTCAAAGACAATTTTATTATTTAGTCATTTTGACAATCTCGTGGGATGACACATTTTACAGATGAGGAAATGAAAACTCAGGAAAGTACATTGACTTGTTTGAGTCCAAATTTGCCCAAATTTCAAGCGTCACAGTCCTGGAAATAAAACTGATCATTAATTTGTGAAACTCAACATGTATTTGGTACTGTGTCTTCCCATCCATAAACAAGATACCTCTGACCGTTAAAATCTCCAGTGTTGTTCACCACTTACTGATGCAAGAGTTACAGACCAAATGCCTAGTGTATGCATCAGGTAGCTCATAGTTTTTGCTGTTTCTTATTTATTTTTTTGCTTTATTTATTATATATAAATTCATCTTATAAAGCCTATTTCTTAATTTACAAAAATTATGCTTACTGTGTGAATGGGGCCTTTTTGTATGACATTTCTCATTTATTACAGGTAGAGAGAAAAGCTATTGCCATTTCTATTCTAATTTTCTAACCAACCACTCAACTGAACTCTCAAATGAGTTTGAATTGTCTTTTAAGTTATCAGGTTGGTGCAAAGGTAATTGCTGTTTTTGCCATTGAAAGTAAATTTCCCTGTATGTCTCCCCGCTACATCCTTTTCTTTTTGTCTCTCCTATCTGCCTTCCTTAAATGAACTGTCCTATATTGCTAGGAATGGGAGTAGTTGGGATTCAGAGGAAAATTCAAAGTTTTTCATTTCCCAGTTCTATGGAGCAAGGGAGTTCTAAGAGGTACCGCAGTGAATTCTTTGGGTTGCAAACATAGAGTTCACTGCTTCCCCATCCCTTGTACAGCAGCATACTTCATTTCTCCTTGTAATGAGAATTAATCACTCAGGCTTCAGGTATATTCCATGCAAATTGATTCAACAGCATAAGGAGATCCAGAGTCAGATAGACCTCCACTTCTATTTTCTCAAAACAATGACAATTTCCCTAATGGAGGCATTTTTTCTTGGGCAGTAGGGACTCCAAACCCATGGAACTTAAATCTACAGAAATGATAAACAAATTTCCACAAGTGGGTTATTAGGTTTAGTGATGAGAAAAGCCACTAGCACCCCTAGCTTCTGGACCCATGCATTCTGGTTATGGGAGAAATGACTCCATATTTTGGCAATTGTTTTATAGCATAGTTAGCATTCACAGGACAGCACCCAAACTCATGCATTGTTTTTTTCTTTGCTGATTCTTTAATTTAACTAAGTCCTTGGATGACAAAGCACATGGTAAGACCATAAACTCATCACCTTTCTTGTTTTTCCATAAAATGTATCCCTTGGTCAGAAGCAATGCCATGGGGGAAACTATGGTATTGGATAAAGCATTCCATAAGTTCACAAACGGTGGTATTGGGAGATGTGCTTTGAGCAGAGAAGCTAAATGTATACCTAGAATTTGTGTCTATCCCTGTAAGCACCAAAAACTGTCCCTAGAATGACAGGAAGGGTTCAACCTTACCTACCTACCAGCAGATAGCCAACTTCCCCCAACCAAATGTCTCAGATTTGGCCCCAACTGTTGGCTAATTTTGTTCACTCAGCAGTGACAGAAACCGAGCCAGCTGTGGTGACAGGAAGAACATGTTATTGAGCTCATGAATGGCCTCCATCTTTGCTGCCATGACCACTTTGTCCATGAGCTCTTTGAGCACACACTAACCAGCTGAGTAAAAGAGACTGATCAACATTCACAAGATGGGCCATCTTGTCACCTGACCCTGGTTTGAGTTGACCAGGGACACAATGTCTTTACACCCTGTCCCCATTCCAAGAGGTCCTTCCATACACTTTAACAGAACTTGTCACAGTGTATTCCAGTTTCATTCTTCGCAATTTCTACCCACTAGCCACTGTCCAGAAAACCCTTCTTACCTACAAGTAGAGGAAAACCAGATGTACTATCCAGAGTTTTTCCCCCAGGAGGATTTTCCTTCACCACTATCTTTTGAGGAAGGAGGGTTGATCACAGATCCTTATTAGATTAGAAATGGCATACTTTGCAGATTCCACCATTCTTCTTCTCCATTGAGAATAAGTTTCTGGTCTTCAGAAACTCCCCATGTAGTCATAGGTATGGGTTGAGGAAAAGTAAGTGATGGTATTGATGGTGCTCTATTTTTAAAGCAAATTATTTTCACATGAGTGTTATTAATATTTTCATTTATAATTTCCATGTTATATGTCTTGTTTGTATTTACTCAAAGAAAAAAGAAGGGAAGGAAGGAAGGGAGGGAGGGAGGGAGGAAGAAAGTAGGGAGGGAGAGAGAGATGAAGGAAGGAAGGAAGGAAGGAAGGAAGGAAGGAAGGAAGGAAGGAAGGAAGGAAGGAAGGAAATTATGAAAAAGATGTCCAAGAAAAAAATAAAGTATGACCAGTTAATTAAACAAGTGGTGATTTTCTGTACACTTGTTAGTAATGGAAAACTGACTTACTGTTTGATATCAGTTTGGAAAGCAATATTTGCATCACTCACTAAATCTCAATTTCCTAAACTTTAAAAATGGGATTTGTAGTATTGGATTGCAGAATTTTAGAGTCTAGAGAAAAAGAATATAAAGAAACTAACTTATGTGTAATCACAGAATTGTTGTTTATTAGCAATATTAAGAGAGTTTTTACCTAACAATGTGTCATTATAATGTTATGTTCTATTGCTATAACACAGTTATACCACGATTTTTTCAAATTAATAAGCTTTTAAAAGTCTGATGAGTTTTAAAAGTAAAGTCTCTCTTGATTCCATAGTTCTTGCAAACAAAATATAAATTCTAAAATTGGCAGTTTTCAAGGATCATAAAGTAGGAATTGCAAGACCAAATGCTTGTCATCATTTTGGTTTGTTTTAGAACTTATGTCTCTTTTTTAAATTTATGATGTTTTACATATCTTCCTCTAGGCATCAGTCATTGTGTCTATAATTTTAACAATGCTAATATTTAATTTATGTGTTCAGTGAATGAATAGCATTATTCAGGCACCCACACAGAAAAAAGTCCAAAGTACTCCAATAGCACTTTCATATAGTTATGTTAACAAGAAAATGAGCAAATAGAATATTCACATGAGAATTCTTTGTGATGATACTTATGTAATTTCTAAAACTACTGACTAGACAATAAAGTAGCTATATGTGGGTGGGTGGATACATCAGTAAACAGGAATAGACTTCCAGTGCAGGAAGAATGCTGGAAGAATGGGGGAAAAAAATCTCATTGAAGGTCTGATATGGCCAAAAAGGAAACAGGGACCTAGGCCAGTGAATAGTTTTCTTATGTTATTTTTGCCAGGCCAAATTATCTTCAGTTTTATATCAATAGCCATCACAAGTCTAAGTCTAATCTAGAACCTCCTAAATGAGAGTGATGAATGCTCTGGTTTGTAAAGTTTTAATAATGTCAGAGGAAAAGATAGCATGAGAAAGAAGAGTGACCTTGTGATGCCTGGTTTTTCCTGGTTCTCCAGGAAAAAGAAAAAGTCATTTTGGAAATGACACCAATGGAAAGAGCATTCATTTTAAAAACGAAGAGCAAAGAACTCCTCTTTGATTTCCTGCTGACATGCTCTTTCTCCAGCCCCTGATTTAGTCACGAGAGTTGGACCTATTTCGAAGATTTGGGACCATAAATGCCTACAACAGGTTACACCAACTGATCCTGCCAAGAGAAGATGCTGTGCCCAAGACATGTTGCCAAAGGAAGCTTTTAAAACACCCAAGTGAAGGAAAGTGAAACAGAAAATTACAAGGCAGCTCACATGTGGCCATCTCAATGGAAATGTATGCCATGAAGGGACTGAAATCCAGCAATTGTGGTTTTCTAGAAGGGGACAGTAAACAGGAAAGAAGACTGAGCAAGTAGCCAGAATATTTCACTGACTTTGTGAGACTGAGTAAGACGCTTGGCTTCCCTGAGACTCAAATAGGGATAATAACAGTCAGAATAGGTTGACACACAGTAAGGACTCGAAAGTATTATTTGCCATAATGAGTATTTTATTACTATAATCTTCTGAGATTATTGTGTTGAATAAAAATGCATATCTGAAAGCCCTTATAAGTTTCAAAGCATTATGTAAACATAAGGAGCTATATAGCTTATTGTAGATGACAACACCAACATTCTAACTGCCTATAGTTCTCTGAGCCTTTAAAATTCAGGTGATTTAAATATTTTCCAGGGTACAACACTAAGTGGAAATTTCAAAACACACATCAAAATTGTTTCCTTTGTAATGACTGCAACTAGGAAAGCAACTACTTATGTATATGGACAAGGACAGAATGGGAATATGAAAAGATGAAAATAATCAGATTTGCTAATGGTAGTAGAAATGCGGGTTATTCATTTTTATGTCTATGTATTTTGATCTGACCTTTAAATAAAAAACAGCTTCAATTTAAAAATAATAAAATACAGAAAGTTACGCTAAGAATTGAGATTTACATTGGGAAGACACTGATACCCTACATACAGTAATAATGATAATAACAGTAGTTTAATTTATTGAGCACTTTCTATGGATTAGACCTGGTGTTGAGTGTCTTACCTACCTGGACCTGTCCAATCATCACACCAATACTGTGGGCACACATGAAGAAACTAAAACTCACCAACTAGGTAACTTGCCAGAGTTTCCAGTTGGCAAATGTAGAGTACAAAAGTGCTTTGTATGTAACAGCCTACGAAAATATTGGCTCATTTAATCTGGGGAAAATAAGTGGATTTGCATTCTTCCAGCTCTTTAGTGGTTCTAGAAAAATTAAGAAAAATATGAAGTCACTGATTTAAGTATTTTCACTTCCGTCTCATTTGCTCCCACACCTGGCATGAGTTGCAGCAACTTCCCATTCTTTCGTGCTTGCCTGTGTGCTCACTCTGTTGGCAGTGAATTCAACAACAGAGCTTGAACTTAAAAGAGTACTCAAAGACAATTCAACCCTCAGCCTACAGATGCGGAGTAAAGCCCAGAGAGACATGAGGAGTTCACCAAGTTTAGGTGGAGAAAAGAATTGAAATGGCCGCGGAGGCACCTGTCATCATCAGTTACTGAAAAAAGGAAAATGCAAGTAAAGCAATGGCCCTAAATGTAGCCATGGGCCCCTCAGGCATTATTTCACAAAGACAGCTAACTTTCCAGGAAAGAAGGAAGGTGCAGAAAGTACCCTTCTCTTTTGTAGGAACTTGGATGAATCTGGAAACTATCATTCTCAGCAAACTGACACAAGAACAGAAAGCCAAACACCGCATGTTCTCACTCATAGGTGGGTGTTGAACCATGAGAATACGTGGACCCAGGGAGAGGAGCATCAGACACTGGGGGCAGTTGGGGGGTGGGGGTAGGAGAGAGACAGCAGGAGGTGGGGAGGGAAGGGAGGATGGGGAGAAATGCTAGATATAGTATGCACCTAAAGTTAAATAAATAAATTTAAAAAAAAAAAACACACACACAGGCAGACTGGGGAGCCTCAACCACATCCCATTCTCAATATCACTAAACTGAAAGTAAAGTCAGATCTAAGGTCCTTTCTTATTCTGTGTGTCTAATTTTCTTTTTCTTCTTTCTTGTTTTTGAAACTGGTGTTGCTGATATTGTTGGACATATCTAAAATAACAAAGAAATGGAAAACTTTTCTACAATTTAGAGATCAAAAATAAAATGACTTTTATTGTTCAAAGGATTTGATAATGTTTTACTAAAGTTGATAGCAATAAGCATTGCTAACTATGCAAAAACCAGCTGATTTTCACTTGGAAAATTATCATGACCTTCTTCAACAAACAATTTTTGACACAAACCCTATATCTCAAGACTGGACCAAGCATCAGGACTATAGAGAGTAATTAGACATAATCTCTGACCTAGTCTAGACAGTAAACATTCAGTGATGATAGACCCTTCATTATAATGTGATAAATGCTCTAGTGGATGAATGTACAGAACATGGGTGCACAGAGAGAACTAATGTTTGTTGGGAGTTTAAAAAGAGTAGAGGTTTGTAACGTAAAAAGAAAGCAAACATTCCTCCAAAAAGTGGGATAGAATTCTTAAAAACTATGAAGGGATCAATTTTTGAGAGACACTGTAGGATCAGTCTAGGGACATGGGCTTTGGAATCAGTGTTCAAGCCTGGCTCTGTCTCTTGCTGACTGTGGTGAATTTGAAAACACAGCCAAAATCCTTCTACTATTCTCTCCAAAATCCTACTCTTCTCTACAAGAAGACTAGAGGAAAACAGGTAAAGAAACAGACTCAAGCTTTTGGCTAGAAGACTTTTCAGCCCTCTAATCAAAAGGTTGAGTCTGTTTCTTCATCTCTTGCATCTAGGCTTTGCCATGTCTCTTGCTGTGTGACAGAAGCAGAGGCTTGGCAAGCACTTGAGCACTAGGGCTTGCCCTCTCCTTGGGTTCTTGGATCCTTGAGACCATCATGTGAACAAGCCCAAGCTAGCCTGCTGAAGGGTAAGAGACTGTCAGGCCTGGTAGACGACTTCCAACACGTGAGCCCACTGAGACTAGAAATAGAATAGTCCAGCTAAGTCTGTCCTAATGGCTTACTCACAGACTACTGAGTTGAGTAAATGATTGCTGTTCTACTGTAAATTCGGGGGTGTTTTGTTATAGAACAAAAGCTAATTGGCATCCTCAGTGACTCTGGATAATCTGCTTCACCTCTTTAAACTTAAGTGTCCTCATCTATAACATGAAAATAATAGTAACAGTCTCCTAGGTTGCTGAGAGTATTTATTAACAAAAATAATGCATATGAATTTTTTAGTATAGTGCTTAGCACCCAGAAAACACCAGATAAATAGTGGCTAATAGTATGATTATATTCTTATACCCAGAATTTAATTCAGCTAGACGTCAGTGATGACTCTAAAGGATGCTATATGCTGAGTAACTACTAGAGCCACACAATTGCCTGGGACAGATTTTAAAAGTAAACATTGGGGATTTTTGTTGTTTGTTTGATGTTTAAGCTTATCTCAGTGTTTCATACATTAGTTAATAGGTTTTAAAAATTGAAAAGTGTTGGTGATGCGCTCTGTTTTTGCAGGGTGATTTTTTCCCAAAATTCAGCCTTTTTTATTTAACTATTACTTTGGCACAGCAAAGTGTTAGCAGCTGAATTTTCTACTTTCTGTGACTTCAGTGGCATGTACATGTTCCTAATTCATCTCCCATGGGGGAAGCATAAGGAAAATATTTAATTAGATCACAGGAAGAACATGTGGTTTTGCTAATGGCCTCTGAAAAAAAAATTAAGTGCTAAGTGGTTCGATTCTTTCCACTTCTCTATCTTGAACATCAAGTCTAACAGAATTAATTTCCTAAAAATTAAAATTCTGTCCTAATGGAATATAATTAGAAGAAACATTTGAACTTTCTCTTCAATAGTGTCGCTTTAATTTCTTTTAAGTAACTTCAACTAATATCTAATAGCTATGAGTGTTTATATCCAGCTAAAGTCAGAAATTGACATAAATTTAAGCTAGCAGCAAATACAGTGTAATAAAGACATTTTACCTTTGTAAAATTAGTTATATGCTAATATTTTACAACTGTCTTTGAACTGAGCTCCATCTGACCCTCAATGGTAGAAATCTTGAGATGCAAAACCTTGCTCAAGGTAACATGTTTATCCTTCATGAAGGAACTACCTAAAGAACATCCAGGAATGCATTTACAAATTGCTGTTTCCCAGTAGGCAAAAACATTATTACAGCTTCAGTCTGAACTTCATCTGAACCTGAAATATAAATGCAAGAACATGTGCAAGGGCTACAAAAAACAAACAGCCACCCATAAAGCCAATTCATGAGGGAGATTTTAATGAGAACCTTGTTTACGTTTGTAGCATCAGTTCCTCCAATTTGTTTGAACAATGAACAGATCCTATGAAAATCCTTCCTGAAGTGAAAGTATCCCATACCTCTGAAGGAACTTTTTGTGGAATAGAAGGTTTTATTATCTTTGGGCTTTTGGTGTCGGGGGCTAGTAAGGTTAATGATGGGCAGGCAAGCTCAGACAATTGAAGGTTGGATTGGCTCTTTGTTATTATGTCTCTCCCAAGTAGCAAGATTGGGCAATTGGCAAAGCAAGGAAAGAATGATTGAAAATATTTTTCACATTATCATACTAAACGAGAAGTAAATTTTCCCTGAGTTAGCTGGGCATCTCTGCTGGTGAGGAAGATCAAGGACTGAAAAGTAGGTCCAGGAAAATTAATTAGGGCAGAGTACGCTGTTCCTGTAACAATCAATAACTCAATTCTTCTTCCTGCCACGTCTAGGGTTACCAAAGGCTCAGACACAGTGTTGGAAAACACAGGAGCCTGGATGGCCTCTGGGATCAGTCAATCTGGGAAAGAGAGGGAATGGCTCTTCCTGGGACACTCATCTCTTCTTCCGTTTTGTTCCTATTGGTTTCCTCACAGTTGAAGAACAGAGTCAAGGACATTTACCTTCTCCGTTCTCTCAAGTTGGCCTGCAATTGGGATTGCTGGTAAAAGGGTGACCCTCCTGCATGAGAGAGAGAAGGGGAGTCCCATTTCCAGTGCCCCACTTGTTTGCGGTGTGGATAGGGGCCAGGTGGCAGTTGCTGGGGACCAGATGATGGCTGGGGAGAGTTTTGGCACTGTTGGCTAATGTGCCCTGACTGGTTACAATGAGAGCAAATGGGGCTCCCTTACTGGCTGCTGGGCTGTATCCTGATGGTTGGCCTGGGGCCTTTGAGGTAGGCAGGGAATTAGCAACAGTGGCACCCATATAATGGGCCTGCTGCTTATCTCACTCATTCCTTCCCATCCTGTTTAGTTCTTGAGACCTCCTCTCAATTATTGAAGACCTTGAAGGCCATGTCCAGCAATGTAGAGAAAGGAGTTTGTGGTTCCTGGTTGAGCTTTTGGAGTTCATGTCTAATGTCTGGGGATGCCTGGCTGATGAAATGAACAGCCAAAGTGGTGGGTATTTTGGGCTCTCAAGGTCCATATAGTATATTATCTCATAGCCTCAGCCAGCCTGAAATGGAACAGGGCTGGGTTTTTATTTGACACCTGTGTTATTTCCCTTAGTGTGACATAATTTACAAATTTTATGGTGGCCTTCTATATGCCCCCAATCAGCCAAGTGATCATGTGATTATGATGTCCCCTGCTGTGATCTTCCTTTTGATATCACCACCTAGATCAATGTCATGCACTGTGGTTCTGCCAGGGCCAGATTCCTGGGGGTTTGGAGAATGCACCTCTTCTGCCCATCTTTGGGCCAGAGACTCAGGATTTTTCCTTGTGGGTGCAACAAGTGGTGAAAATAACATAGATCCTGCCAAGCGAGGTTGAAGGAAACAGTAAATCCTTTAAATTCCTTCATGAAGTGAGAAGGGTCTTGACTAAAAGAGCGGAGCTTAGTTTCCATTTGGAAAAGGTCAGACATTGGGAAAGGAACATGGACTCAGATGGTTCCTAGATCCCCATTTGCCACCTCCTGGAGTGGCAGAACTTCTTCCGGGGCTGAAATGGGATCCTAGGTGGCCCCTGACTTGTATGTGAAGGGGAGAATAGTCCCTGATAAGGAGGAGGCAACAGAAAATGACATCCAAGGTTGAGGTGTCAGGGGGAAGGTGAGGGAGAAGGAGCAGATGGAGACAGTGTAATTGGATGTGAAGGTGGCTTGTTAGGGGAAGAAGGTGTGACCTCAACTGGTCCAGCCGGGTGTGGAGAATGGTAGAGAAAAAGAGAAATCATGAAAATGTGAGAAGAGTCAGTGGGACCAGAGAATCTCGCCACGCACATTCAATAGGTTTGGCAGAGATTAGGATCCTGAGAGTCATGACAACCTGGACGTTAAGAACTTCAGACCATTTAGAAGAGTTGTGACAGAAAAGGTCAAGCTATAAAATGGTATTGGGGGCAAGAGTCCTGCCTGGGGACCAGGAGACTTCCTGATCTGGAAGTTTATAGTGGCCACACTGTATTACACAAGAAAATTAGACACTTCTTTTTAAGAGTCTGAGTGTCAAATTTATCCCAGTGCTTTAAAATGCAGCCCAGGGTTAAGTCTGAGGGAATGGATGGGGCTTTGCCCAATGATGGGACTTGGGGAAAGAAAACATCCTCTGGGAACACGAACTGCAATATCTTTTAAAGCATCCTGCCAAGGAAAAGGGCTCCACTCATGTCCACTGAGAGACTTCAAAATGCACTTTACAAAGAGACATTCCACCTATCAGAAAGGATCTCTCAGTGCTAGGGACTTACACTGGATGATCACTGGGTAAGAGACCCAAGGTCAGTCCAGGTACAAATTATACTGGGTGCTCAATCCAGGTATGCCAGAAAAATGTTGAGGGAAGACTCACCATCCTGGTGCTGCTTGGGATCACCTGGTTTAAGCCAACTGGAGCAGGATGACTGGTTGTCTTCACATGAGAGTTCAGAGTGAGCAAGAGGGAATCTGAGTTCCCCAAAATGGTTGTAGATTCTCCCTGGTTGAACTTTTGCTGCCAATTGCACTGCACATAGGGATTGGAGAAAGGATAGCAGAGAGCCTTTCTGCCTTCCTTGAAAGGCAGCCAAACCTGTTCACCCCTGGCCTTCAGGCTATATCAGGGAGTGGCCATCAATTGCCAGAGGGATACTAGAGTTTGTCCACTAGATGACTAAAAAAGAAAGAACACTCTGAACTCTCACCTGATCGGGCGATGGCAGTCAGACATCTTTCCACCAGGACCTCTGGTCTGCCTGGGAGTGGCCCTGGCCAGGGACCTTCAGTTGTCTCTGGGCTTGAACACTGAGCATTGAGACTCTGGAATTGGAGGAGAGGAAAGGGATAGAGTAGTGGAGAGGCCCCCAAGAAGTCCCTATACAGGGCACCAAAATGTTACAGGAGTGACTAGCTGGGGCTGGTGTCACAGATGGTAAAGGAATTTACCAAGACAGTTGTAGGTAAAGAAAGGCAAATTTATTAGAGAAAGTATGAAAATACATTGTTAGGTTGCAACAGGCAGCATAGCAGAGAAGGGGATATCTGCCAAGAGGCAGCGGGGAGGGAGGCTGGGGAAGTTTAATAGGGGTGTGCAAAGGTTGGGGGGTGCTGAAGGGTGGTTTAATAGGGTTGTGCTAGAGGGGGTAATGTGCTAAACAAGGTCATTGTTTGTGATTTCTCATTTCTCAGAATAATTATTCCTTGTTCTTCCCCACCTGGGTCCTTCCCCAACCTGGGGCCCCCCTTCCTCTTTGTTGCTTAATTATCAAGACTCCACAACTGGCACATAATCAGCACTCAATACATACTCACTGCTGCTATGTAGTAAGCTTAACCCTTGCTGAATGTTTCCTGTGACTAAAATGCAACGGTCCAGATCATGTTTGTGGGCAGCCACAACAGTCACTGCAGTGGGACCCTCATTTGAGACAGGTTGACAGAACTGAGAGATCTCATGTCAAGTCGTCGGTGACCAAATGCTATTGATGTGGTTTAAATGTGTGTCCCCACCAAAACTCATATTGAAACTTAATCCCCAATGTGGCAGTACAGAAAGTGGAATCTTTAAGAGGTGATTATGTCATGAGGTCTTAGCCCTCATGTACGGATTAATGGGTTCATGTGTTAATGGGCTATCACAGGAATGACATTAGTGGCTTTGCAAGAGGAGAAAGAGAAACCTGAGCAAGTATGCTCAACCCCATTACTATATGATACTCTGTGCTGCCTGGAAACTCTGCAGAGACTCCCCAGCAGCAAAAAGGCCTTCACTAAATGCAGCCCCTCAGCCCCTCTCCTTGGCCTTCTCAGCCTCCAGGACTGTAAAAACTAACTTCCTTTTCTTTATAAATTGCCTAGGACCAGTTACTCAGTTATAACAAAAGAAAACAGACCAAAACAACTATTATATGACAGTATATATAGTCTTGGGCTGTGTGATGTGGAATCAGAGATATGCAAGTCCCAAGAAGAAGGAATTGCTGAGGTAAAATGCAGCCTGGATTTGAGCACAACTCCAAGGGACATGTGGCTAATTCAGATGCCTGAATATGCCTGCAAAATGCAACATGCAAGTCTTCTATCTAGGGTACAAGACACTATGGACAGGAGTGGTTCATGTGCACAGGTCAGCCCTGCATCTGATTACCTACAAAATAGAACTAAGGGTGACCGATGGCAAAAAGAACATTGAAGACATGGGAATTTGTGTGTGGTGATGCCTATTGCAGAAATAGTATCAGGTTATTATTAGAGAAGCCAGTGAAATACAGACCGTTCAAATTCCTGACTGTTTCTGTTTCTGCCCAATAGTCCAAACTGCTTTGAGGGAGGAGAATATTGGCTGGAAAATATTGATCGCAAAGATGATTTATTATAAAAGAGGAAAGGCGTTTAGAAATTACATTAGAACAGTCTGGAAAAACTCTGTAATGTGTTGCTGTGGTTGTTCATTATTACATGGATTTTTAAACAATGGAGTTATGTCTTAGTTAATGTATGGTAGTTTCACAGTACTGTCATATTATAATTTCTAATGAGTGAAGTTTATAAATTATCCTACTTTTCTGAAATGCTTGCTTTTTTCTTTTATTAAATACATGTGTGGCATTCGTCAAATATTCCCTATATGATTAAATAAATATTCTCTCCTTTCCTATTGTGTGTCATTTTCACAATTAATACTTTTTGTGTGAGATAATGCTATTCTCTCATTGATATTCTTATTGATCCTACTTTCGAGGGTTCACTTTCCAGAAGAGTTGTCACATCAGCTCCAGACAACTTTACTGCCAGTTCGCCTGCTGAGGAAGTGCAGGCAGTTTTAATTTCCTTCTATTAGATACTGTGATGAAAATAACTTTGAATTTCAATGTTTGTCATTGTTCATTGTCAGTAATCCTTCTATAATTGGTCTGATTTCCCAAGTTTGTGAACTGTGATTGGTTCAGAGTGAAGAGATGCTCAACAAAAATAACTTTAATTTTAAAACAATACAAATTTTCTTGAAAAGATTTTGTTTTTATACTATTAAAGCCCTTGAGCCTTAAAATTCCCCAGTATATATTCTTCATTATACAATAATTCCTCTTTTAGGCTCACAATTCTTTCATTATGTGTCATAACAATTAGGAATAATCCAGCCAGTCATTTACATCTCCCCATAAATACACTGTGACTAGCTAAGACTCCCAATAGCATGTTCCACGTGCACGCACAACACATGACAAAATAGCAATGTTGTCTCTGAGTTTATATTTTATGAAGCAAGGTGCTTATGCAGTTTGAAAAAAAAGATAAAAGGTTTTCTCCAAACATTTACACAAAGTAGAGTCTTTCTTAATTTTTCCCCTCTCAACAGGTGGCAAGTTTCATTCTTTTCATTTTTATTTCCTTTCTTTTTTACAATAGAGGTCAGGAAGGCTGAAGAATTCATGGCTGTGTGTTGAGAAGAAAATTAAAACAAAACAAAAAGAAAGACAGGAGATGTCACTCGGTGGAATGACCGGGGTAACAAGGTTGAATGACCCGGAGTAGCTTAATCACCTGATCAGCAAGGATGCACTGCTTTAACTTCCCAAGATCTCTTCTCATCCCAATAGTCTGGGACTATGTAATGTACAATCGGGGAGGAAGCCCCCAGGAAAAAAAAAGGAAACAAAAGAAGAAAACAAAGAAAGATTACAGAAGTAGAGGAATGGCTTCTTCAGCCTCCTAAGAATTCTTGGAGTAGATACAAGAGTTGAGAGTTTATTTTTAATATTACAAGAAAGTAAAGGCAGTAAAAAATTGTGCACTTACTCAGGGATAAGCTACCAGTCAGATTATCTAAAAAACTAGGTTTCTTCTTTTAGTACCTTTGAAATCACCTGAAGTAGGAAGACAAGTTGACCTAGAAGCTCTAACTGAAAGATAGCTAGGTAGATGCAGATGTAGAAGAAGAAAAAAAGATGCATAAAATAGAGACAGATAGATGATGGATGGATAGATAGATAGATGATTGATGATAGATAGATAGATAGATAGATAGATAGATAGATAGATAGTCAACAGTTTCTCAAGCAAAATAATGTGATTTTTTTAAATGTCTTTATAATGATGCAGGAAAACAAACCTTAAGGTGTCTGCTTACTTATTCATCTTATGCACATTTAGTAAAAGTGGGAATAAGAAAACTTCCTTGAGATTCATGATCTCTATTGATTTATCATTAAGTTTGCTGATTCTTCTTCCATGTGAGAGCTACTGTTAAGCCCTTTTGGTAACTTCTCATTTTGGCTATTGTACTTTTCAGTTATGGATTTCCACGTGTTTCTTTCTTATAATTTCCTTATATTGATATTCTCTATTTGATGTGACATTGTCATCATACATTATTTTAATTCTTTAAACATGGCCTCATTTAGTCCTTTGAGCACATTTATAATGGCTTCTTTAAGTCTAGTTCCAACATCTGGGCCCCCACAAAGACTATTTCTATTGTTTGCTTTATTTTTCCTGTGTATGGGTCACATTTTCATGTCTCTTTGCATGCATCATAACTTTGCTGAACAGCAAAATTTGTCTGTAGTCCTACCATCCCAGGCATTCCCAATCTAATCTGAAAGCCAAAAATTTTAGTTAACATACTGTAGCAACTCCTGATACTGATCCTCTTCTTCAGGGCTGTGGTTATTGTTTGTTTATTTGCTTATTTATTCGTTAGTGACTTGCCTATACTTATTAGGTGAAGCCTATTTCCCACTTACTTGAGCCTCTGACAGCACTATTCCATTTTTTCCACCTTTAAGCCTGGTTTCTTAGGGGTTAATCATTTAGTGGTTAACCCCTGATTGTTTAGTGATTATGCTTAACTCTTCTGAACCAGAAATATTTGAACCTTTTACCTTTGGACGTATGTGTGGCTTAAGGATTGCTTTCACCATTCAGAGAGTTTGAGTTTGCACAGCGTTCAGTCAGGGACTTGAAACTCAGATGCTCCCTCAGCAGTCACTCTTATGGCATGAGCACAGGTGGGTGTGAGTCACCCTAGATTCTCTTTGACTCTCTCTTTCTCTGATCTCTGCAGAAGCCTTCGGGCTTTTGACTCTATTGGTATTACACCCATCTGATAATCTCTACTAATTTTCATTTGACTGCTCTATTATACTCTAGAACACCCTGAGATATATATTGCCCAATAGTCTAACACAGATAAAGTCAGGCTCTGTGGCAAGAGACAGTATTTTGTCAGTTTTGAGGTTTGCTCTAACCATCCCCTGGAAAGATGCTCTGTGATATGGAACAGAAGCTTGAGGGGGAGGAATGGGATGGCTACCCTACCCATATTTTCCCAGATGAGCAGAAACTGTGAGAAAGCGTACAAGGAGAGCCACAAATTGCTGTCACTGCCCAGGTGCCACTGCCCACACACCAGCACTGCCTTGTATAATTCTTCTGCAATCCAGGCCAGGGAGGATGGGATCTGCCAATGCTCACCTGTTCACCAGCTGCTAAATATACCCAGAATAGCTCTCCCACTCCAGGAATTTAAGATAGATGGAAGCTACCCCTCAGATGCAAGGATTCAAAAGATATCAGGAAAAACAATTGAATAAATTTTGCTATATCAAATATTAGGATAAAGAATATCATCATATTACTGTCTATCTATCAGATTAGCATAAATTAGAAAATCAGAAAGTAACAAATGTTCATAAAGAGTAGGGTAACAGGAGAGGATCCACAGCCCCTTTGAAGGAAGCAGCTTGCCAATGTAGGCTCCATGAGACAGTCAAAAAAATTCCAAAGATAAAGGACATAATCTCTTGGGAGCTCCATGGCCCAGCCCGCCACCTGAGAAACTCGAATCCTTATCCAGGCGACCCTAAGGCAAGCTTGTATCCTCCCTATACTACTGCAGCTGAGGTTCTCTTGAACGTGCTACCTCCTGGCTGGAGGACAATAAACAAAACTACAACCAAAGACCCTCAAAGAGTCCACTTTACTCTCCTGCTAAAGCTACTGGAGCAGGTGCTAGTAGCCATGGCTGAGAGACCTGAATATGGATCACATCACAGGACTCTTTTCAGATATTCTCCAGTACAAGCCCAGAGCCCAGAATCTCTGCTGGGTGGCTAGACATAGAAGGTAGTTAACAATCACTGTGGTTTGGCTCTCAGGAAGACCCATTCCCTAGGAGAAGATGGAGAACACTATATCAGGGGAGCGCCATGTGGGACAAAAGTATCTAAACAGCAGCTCTTAAGCCTCAGATATTCCCTCTGACATAGTCTACACAAATTAGAAGGAACCAGAAAAACAATCCTGGTAATATAACAAAACAAGGTTCTTTAACAACCCCCCTCAAAAGATACACTAGCTCACCAGCAATGTATCCAAACCAAGAAGCAATCTTTGAATTGCCAGAAAAATAATTCAGAAGGTTGATCATTAAGCTACTCAAAGAGGCACCAGAGAATGGCAAATACCAATTTAATACACAAAAACGATATAGGATATGAATGGAAAAATCTCCAGAGAAATAGATAGCATAAATAGAAAACAATCACAACTTCTGGAAATAAAGAACACACTTAAAGAAATGCAAACTGCACTGAAAAGTCTCAACAATAGAATCAAACAAGTAGAAGAAAGAAATTCAAAGTTCTTTTGAGAGCTTTAAGCCTTCCTTGCAAGGCTTTTGAATTAACCTAATCTGGCAAGGACAAAAAAAGAATCCAAAAAATGAACAAAGCCTCCAAGAAGTTTGGAATTATGTTAAACAACCAAGCCTAAGAATAATCCGTTTTCCCAAGAATGAAGAGAAATATAAAAGTTTGGAAAGCGTATTTGAGGGAATAATCAAGGAAAACTTCCCTGGCCTTGCTAGATCTAGACATCCGAATACAGAAGTTCAAAGAACACTCAGGAAATTCATCACAAAAAGATCATCACCAAGGTACATAGTCATCAGGTCATCTGAAGTCAAGAAGGAAATAATCTTAAGAGCTATAAGGCAAAAGCGTCAGGCAACCTATAAAGAAAGCCTATCAGATTAACGGCAGATTTTTCAACAGAAATCCTACAAGCTAGAAGGTATTGGGGTCCTATTTTTAGCCTCATTAAAAAAAAAACAATTATCAGCCAAGAATTTTGTATCCAACGAAACTAAGCTTCATAAATGAAGAAACAATACAGTCTTCTTCAGACAAACAAATGCTGAAACAATTTGCCACTACCCAGCCAGCACTATAAGAACTGCTAAAAGGAGCTCTAAATCTTAAAACAAATCCTCAAGATACATCAAAGTAGAACATCCTTAAAGCATAAATCTCACGGGA
Source organism: Cacajao melanocephalus (assembly GCA_963573385.1). Classification (NCBI taxonomy): domain Eukaryota; kingdom Metazoa; phylum Chordata; class Mammalia; order Primates; family Pitheciidae; genus Cacajao; species Cacajao melanocephalus. The sequence goes on along the minus strand of CAUYLG010021001.1, from coordinate 86,368 downwards.
CCTATAAAACAGTTAAACAATGAAAAAAAAAAAAGGTATTCAGGCAACAATGACCATGATGAATAGAACCCTACTGCACATCTCAATACTAACATTGAATGTAAATAGCCTAAATATTTCACTTAAAAGATACAGAATGGCAGAAGGGATAAGAATCCACCAACCAAGTGGGTGTGACGGTTCGCACCTGTAATCCAAGTACTCTGGGAGGCTGAGGTGGGCAGATCAGTTGAGGTCAGGAGTTCAAGGCCAGCCTGGCCAACATGGTGAACACCCTCTCCATTAAAAATACAAAAATTAGCTGGATGTGGTAGTGCATGCCTGTAATCCCAGCTACTTAGAAGGCTGAGGCGTGAAAATTGCTTGAATCCAGAGGTGAAGGTTGCAGTGAGCTGAGATCATGCCACTGCACTCCAGCATCCTGGGCGATGGAGTGAGACTCTGTCTCAAAAAAGAAAAAGAATTTATCAACCAAGAATCTACTGTCTTCAAGAGATTCACCTAATACATAAGAACTCACATAAACTTAAAGAAAAGGGGTGGACAAATATATCCCATGCAAATGGACATCATAAGCAAGCAGGAGTAGCTATTCTTACAGCAGACAAAACAGACTTTTAAGCAACAACATTTTCAAAAGACAAAGAGGGGCATTATATAATGATAAATGATTAGTCCAACAGGAAAATATCATAGTCCTAAATACATATGCACCTAACACTAGAACTCCCAAATTTATAAAACAATTACCACTAGACCAAAGAAATAAGATAGATGGCAGCACAATAATAGTGGGGGATTTCAATACTCCACTGACAGCACTAGACAGATCATCAAGACACAAAGTCAACAAAGAAACAATAGACTTAAACTATACCCTAGAACAAATGGACTTATCAGACATTTACAGAACATTGTGCCCAACAAGTGAAGAATATTATTTCTATCACATATAGAACATTCTTCAAGATAGACCATGATAGACTGCAAAACAAGTCTCAATAAATTTAAGAAAATTGAAATTATATCAAGTACTCCCTCAGACCTCAGTGGAATAAAATTTAAAATCAACTTCAAAAGGAACACTCAAACCACATCAACACATACAAATTAAATAACCTCTTCCTGAATGATCACTGGGTCAATAATGAAATTAAAATGGAAGTGTAAAAATTCTTTGAACTAAACAGTAATAATAACAATGATACAACCTATCAAAACCTCTGAGATACAGCAAAAGTGGTGCTAAGAGGAAAGTTTATAGCATTAAAAACCTACATCAGAAAGTCTGAGAGAGCAAAAATAAACAATCTAAAGTCATGCCTCAAGGAAATAGAGAAACAAGAATAAACCAAACCCAAACCCAGCAGAAGAAAAGCAATAATAAATATAAGAGCAGAACTCAATAAAATTGTAATAAAAAAATACAAAAGATAAATGAAACAAAAAGTACTTCTTTGAAAAGATAAATAAAATTGATAGACCTTAGTGACATTAACCAAGAAAAGAAGAGAGAAGATCCGAATAAGCTCAATCACAAACAAAACTGGAGATATTACAACTGATACCACAGAAATACAAAAGATTATTCAAGGCTATTCTGAACACTTTTATACACACAAACTAGAAAACCTAGAAGAGATGGATAAATTCCTGGAAATATACAACTCTCCCAGATTAAACTGGGAAGAAACTGAAACTCTGAACAGACCACTAAAGAGCAGCAAGATTGAAATGATAATTTTAAAAATTGCCAACCAAAAAATAATCCAGATGAATTCACAGTTGAATTCTATCAGACATTCAAAAAAAATTGGTACCAATCCTAATAACATTAATCCATAAGGTAGAGAAAGAGGAGATCCTCCCTAAATCATTCCATGAAGCCAGTATTACCCTAATATCAAAACTAGGGAAGGGCATAACAAAAAAGAAAACTACAGACCAATATCCCTGATGAGCATAGATGCAAAAATCCTCACCAAAATACTAGCTAACCGAATCTGACAGCATATCAAAAATATAATCCACCATGATCAAGTGGGTTTCATACCAGGGATGCAGAGATGGTTTAATTTACACAGTTAATAAATGTGATACACCACATGTGTGTGTTTTGTTTTAAATAAGATTAAAAACAAAAAAAAATCACATGATTATCTCAATAGACATAGAAAAAGGATTTGACAAAATCCAGCATTCTTTATTATCAAAACCTTCAACAAAATTGGCATCGAAGGGGCATACCTTAAGGTCATAAAAGCCATCTGTGACATCTATGCCATCTATGACAAACCCACAGCCAACATTATACTGAACAGGCAAAAGTTGAAAGCATTCCCCTTAAAAACTGGACCAAGACAAGGATGCCAACTTCCACCACTTCTATTCAATGTAGTACTGGAAGTCCTAGACAGAACAATTAGACAAGAGAAACAAATCAAGGGCATCCAAATTGGTATACAGGAAGTCGAATTGTCACTGTTTGCTGATAATATGGTCGTTTACCTAGAAAACCCTAAAGATTCATCCAAAAAGCTCCTAGAACTGGTAAATGAATTCAGAAAAGTCTCAGGATGCAAAATTGATGTAGACAAATCAGGAGCACTGCTCCACACCAACAGCAACCAAGCTGAGAATCAAATCAAGAACTCAACCTCTTTTACAATAGCTGCAAAATAAAATAAAATAAAATACTTAAGTATATACCTAACTGAGGAGGCAAAAGACCTCTACAAGGAAAACTACAAACATTGCTGAAAGAAATCATAGATGACACAAACAAATGGAAACTCATCCCATGCTCATGGATGAGTAGAGTCAATACTGTGAAAATGACCATTCTCAGCTATTAAAAGGAATGAAATAATGGCATTGGCAGCAACATGGATGGAAATGGAAAACCAAACATCACATGTTCATAATCATTAGAGGGAGCTAAGCTATGAGGATGGAAAAGCATAAGAATGATACAATACTTCAGGGACTGGTTGGGGGGAGGAGTGGAAGGGTGCGAGGAATAAAAGACTACACATTGCATAGAAGGTACACTGCTTGGGTGACAGGTGTACCAAAATTTCAGAAATCACCACTAAAGAATTTATCCATGTAACCAAACACCACCTGTTCCCCAAAAACCTATTGAAGCACAAATAAATAGAGATGAAGACCCCCAAAAAAGTACTTATTCAATAGGAAAATAAGACAGTATTTATAAACAATTTATAAACAGTCATATTTATGATATAAAATATGGCAAGATTTACATATAAAATCAGTTGAATGTAATAAATTATTTTAAAAGGTGACAAAATGCTCTTGTATATAAGATGCTTACAATAGTACTTTTCCAAATAGAAATCTGAAACACAAAATAAACAGATATCAGTGTTTTAATGACAAAATGCAAATTATTATCATTGTAATAAGGTTGGAATTCCAGTACGGACAATAAATTCTTCATTAAAATTTTTGATAAATTTTTTAAAAAGTGGGCTAACAGAAAATCTCTCGAACTACTAATGGGAAAACAAATGGTGTAATCATTTTGGAGAGGAATCTGATTGTACTTAATCAAATTAAATATTCATGTAACAATTATTTGATAAACAGTTCCTGCTAAATGCAAGAGAATATTTAAGGCCAGAAACGTTTGTGTTACAGGAAATCAAAATTAATTCTTGGGGCAAAGACGCTTAATGTACCAGATCATCTATATGATCTTCCTCCATATTTCCCAATTTCTGTCTACAAGTTCTGGCCAACACACTATGAATGGAAATTATGTTTTACCATTTCTAGACCGAGGCAACTAACAGCTATTTTCCCTTCAGCAGTTACTGTGAGAACCACATATTTAAATTGCAGAGCTATGGAATGTAGTGCTCCTGAATTTCCAAATCAATGCCTAGTGAAAGCCATTATCAGTCTTCTTTGGACTTGAATGAAAAAGAAGTATAAGACTTTTGTAGCTAATTCACTAATGTAGGGGGTTATAAAATTTGGAGTTTATTTACTACAGTAGCAGAGCCCAGCCTAACCTAAGACAGTGTCATAACATGCACACAAAAAAAGGGAATATAATAACTATAAGTGGGTTCACACAATAAAATACTATACATCAGATAGAAGTAGGTTAACTAGATGACAACCTGGACAGATATTAAAAATATAGACTGGCCTTTGCAACCTCAGTCATGCAACACACAGTAACATCAACTAGAAGAACGAAAGCTATCTAAGAACCCATTAAAAGAATATGGGGATAATGTTTTTCCCTGAGAATGACTGAGAAAGCTCCTTTGGGCTCAGTTCTATCCGTTCCTTTTGTAGAAGGAACACACAGTGCCTTGAATATGATAATAGTGCCAACACTGAAGTGACTATATACTATATTATCTATGCTGGAATTATTTTGAAAGTGAGCCAATTCTCATAATAAAATATTTCCTATATATCTACATATGAAATCATATATATGTACATCTATATATAAAATCTTTCCCAATCTTTCTCATACATATCTAATATATATATATCATATATATATATCATATATATGATATATATATATATATATATAAAATATCACACACATATATATATCTTGTTGGTTCTGTTTTTCTGAAGAGCCCTGACTAATGCGTGTCCTTTGCTGTCCTAGCATCTCATCTAGGATACTACATTACATTTACTTGTCACATCTCCTTAGGTTCCTCTTGGCTGTGACCGTTTCTAAGTCTTTCTTTGTTTTTGATGTCCTTGATAGTTTTGAGGAATACTGATCAGGTATATTTTGATGCTCCTCAATTTTAATCTGTCTGATATTCTTCTCGTTAGACTTTGTTTATAGGTTTTAGGGAGGAGGATGACAGAGGTCAAGTGCCATCTTCAGAGCATTATATCGAGGACACAGACCTTCAATATGATTTATGAATACTGATGTTGACCTTGATCATCTGTCTAATATAGTATTTGTCATCTTTCTTCACTGTGAATTTATACTTTCTTCCCCCTTTCCATACTGAACTATTTTAAAGGAAGTCACTCTGTGCAACTCACAGTGTGAGTAGAGACTTACATTCCACTTTCTTAAGGGCAGGCTATCTACAGAAATTATTTGGAGTTCTGCAAGGAAAATTTGTCTCTTCTCCCAATTTATTTATTTTTTAATTATTTATGAGTTTGAACTCATTAATATTTATTTTATACATTGGGTTATAATTCAGTACTACTTTATTTACTTTGTTGCTCAAATTATTTCAGCTTTGGTCAGTGAAAACTCATTCAGTTGGCACCTATGTCTCTGACACACACCTATTAATATGTTTTTGTGTTTGTTTTTGTTGGCTGATTTTTTTTGTGCACTTTTTTAGTTTCTGATATTACACAATACTCCAGGCTCATCTTATGTACTTCCTGTCCCAGTCCTAGAAACAGCCACTTTTCCAAGAAACTCTGGTTCCTTTTAATGAGAATGTTATTAAAAACCAAGATCTGGGTACTTGTATGTCTTGTCACACTTGCATCCTTTCCTGAGTCTCCAAACTCCTAAATAATTTTAAAATTTTTGCCTACTTTAAGGTTCACTTTCTGTGCTATAAAGTTCAATGGGTTTTAACAAATGCATAACCTCATATGCCTATTATTACAGAATCATACAGAATAGTTTCATCATCCTAAAAATCCCCTGTGTTTCACTTATTCATCCTTCTCCCCAACCCCAAAACTCTTGGCAAACACTGATCCTTTTATTATTCAATATTGTTTTGCATTTTCCAGAATGTTACATAATTGGAGTCATACAGTATGTGGGCTTTGAGTGTGTCTTCTTTCACTTAATAATATGCCTTTAATGTTCCTCTACATCTTTTCCTGGCCAGATAGCTCATTTTATTTTATAAATGAATAATAATTGCATTAACGTACCACAGTTTATCTATTCACATATTGAAGAGTATCCTAATTACAGATTTTGGTGACTATGAATAAAGTTGTTTTAAATATTTAACATGCAGGACTTTTCTGTGTGTGACCATATATTTTCAAATCAGTTGAGTGTGATTTCTGGATCATCTAGTAAAACTATGGTTAGTTTCATAAGAAACTGCCATGCTGTCTTCCAAAGTGGCTGTACCCTTTTGCATTCACAAAGCAATGAGCAAGAATTCATGGTGCTCCATGTCCTCATCAACATTTGTAACTGTCAATCTTTTTAGATTTCAGCCATTCTAATGGAATTATAGTTGTGTTTCATTTTTGTTTTAATTTGCAATGTGATAATGAGAAAGGATATTGAGCATCTTTTCATATGCTTACTTTTAATGTGTGTATAATTTTGGTGAGATATCTTTTCAGATTTTTCTTGTGATTTTTAATTGGTCTGTTTGTTTTCTTATTATTGAGTTTTAAGAGTTTCTTAAATATTTTACATATATCTTTTACCAAGTGTCTGCAAATATCTTCTAGTCTATGACTTGTCTTTTCATCCTTTTAGCAGTGTCTTCTGTAGAGCAGAAGTTTTTAATTTTAATAAAGATCAAGTTTTCAACGTTTTCTTCTATAAATCATGCTTTTTGGTGCTATATCTTAAAAACTCAATACCAAATTCAAGGTCACCTAGGTTTTCTCCTTCACTTTCTTCTGGAAGGCTTCTATTTTGGGGTTTTACATTTAGGTCTATGACCCATTTTGAGTTGATTTTTATGAAAAGTGTAAGGACTTGACTAGATTTATGTTTTGCATATGAATGTCCAACTGTTTCAGTACTATTTGTTGAGAAGACAAATCTTTTTTTCCATTGAACTGCTTTTGCTCCATTGTCAAAGTGACGTTGAATATATTTGTGTGGGTCTATTCCTGGGCTCTTTATTCTTTTCCATTGTCTGTGCACCTATCATTTTGCCAGTACCACGCTATTTTGATCACTGTAGCTTATTGTATGTTATAGAGTCAGGTAGCGTCAGTCCTCCAAGTGTTCTCCTTCAGTATTGAGTTGTCTATTTAGGGTCTTTTGCTTTTTCCATATAAATTTTAAAATCAATTTGTCAATATCCACAAAATAATTTGCAGAGATTTTGATACAAATTGTATTGAATCTATAGATCAACTTCGGAAGAACTGATATCATTACAATATTAAGTATTCCTATCCAAACAGGAGTGACTGACTTCATAGCTTTTTACATGTCAGAGCTAAAACCAGAAATCAGTTCTTTAAACCTCTGCCATGATATTTATTTTTCATACTTCAGCATCAAAACAAGTCAATTAGAGGTGGTATAACTATAAAGATTACAAAGAAAAAATAAATTTCTTTCTTATCATTGCCCTTCTCACTTACACTAGAGCTTTGATTTTTATGTAATCTCTAGAAATAAGACTGCAGCTACAACTGAATTATTCATTTAAGTAGCATTTGAGTATCTATTGCAACATGTAATTTTCCAAGAGGCTGTGGTGATTAGCAAGATGGTGTGGGTTTCCTCAGATTCTCCCTCTGGAGAGATGCTATTATTCTTTTATTTATATATTTTTTTGAGACAGCATCTTGCTCTGTTACACAGCCTGGAGTGAGGTGGCAGAATCATAGTCCACTGTGGTCTTGAACTTTTGAGTTCAAGCAATCCTCTTGTCTCAGCCTTCCTAGTAGCTAGGCCCACAGGAACACACAACCACACCTGGATAATTTTTTTCTTTTTTATAGAGACAGGGTCTTACTATTTTGCCCAGGCTGGTCCTGAACTCCTGGCCTCAAAAAATCCTCCTCCCTCGGCCTCCCAAAGTGTTGGGATTATAGGAAAGAGCCACTGTACCTGGCCTATGATTCTTTTTTTTTCTTTCCTTTTTTTTTTTTTTTTTTACTTTTATGGAGCTAATGGGTGATAGGTCAGGAGTTCTAAGTCCAGACTGGCCAATATGGTGTAAGCCCTTTTGTTCTAAAAAATACAAAAATTAGCTGTACATGGTGGCTCATGCCTATAATCCCAGCTACTTGGGAGGCTGAGGTAGGAGAATTGCTTGAACTGGGACCCTGGAGGCAGAGGTTGCAGTGAGCCAAGATCATGCCACTGCACTCCAGCCTGGGCTACAGAGTGAGACTCCATCTCAAAAAAAAAAAAAAAAACAAATAACAAACAAAAAACAAACAAAAAAAAACATAATTTGCTTGACTTTTCATCTTTATTACCTAAAGTGAACACTGAGCATAATTTAATATTTTCTTTAACTTTTTAGGTATCCTGATCTATAACTTGGCTATTCTTATTCATGTATTTTGCTCACAATTTTTGTTTTTTACTATAATTCTGATTTTGAGATATTTGCAGATTCACATACAGTTATCAGAAATAATATAGAAATGCCATGTATTTCTCCAAAGGTAGCATCTTGCAGAACCACAGTACAATATGGCAAATGGGATATTGACCTTGATACAATCAAGATACAGAATGTTTTCAACACTGCAAGGATCCTACATGTTGTCCATTTATAGCCACACCCACTAATTACCTGCCCCTACCTTCTTCTTATCCCTGGCAGACACTAAATCAATCTTTCATTTCTATAATTTTATGAAAACTATAAAAATCCTGGAAATTTATAGTCCAGGACATATGCACAGGCAAAGATTTAATGACAAAGATGCCAAAAGCAGTTGCCATAAAAGCAAAAATTGACAAATGGGATAGAATTAAAGAGCTTCTGCACAGCAAAGAAAACTATCAAAAGAGTAAACAGAATGTAAGAAAATTTTCGCAAACTATGCTTCTGACAAAGGTCGAATATCCAGAATCTACAAGGAACTTAAATAAATTTATAAGCAAAAACAAAATAACCCCATTAAAAAGTGGGCAAATACTATGAACAGACACTTTTAAAAAGACATCATATATTAGCCAACAAGCATTTTAAAAACTGCTCAGCACCACTAATCATTAGGCAAAACCACAATGAGATACCATCTTACACCCACAAGAATGGCTATTTAAAAAAAAAATCAAAAAATAACAGATGCTGGATATTGTAGAGAAAAGGGAATGCTTATACACTGCTGGTGGAAGTGTAACTTAGTTCAGCCATTGTGGAAAGCAGTGTGGCAATTCTGCAAAAACACAAAACAGAATCCCAGCAATCTCATTACTGGGTATATACCCAAAGAAATATAAAGCATTCCACCATAAAGACAAATACATGTGTATGTTCACTGAAGCACTCTTCACAGCAGCATAGAATCAACGTAAATGTCCATCAGTGGTAGGCTAGATAATGAAAATTTGATTCACATACACCATGGAATACTCTGAAGCCATAGAAAGGAATGAGATCGGGGCTGGGCACGGTGGCTCACACCTGTAATCCAAGCACTTTGGGAGGCTGAGGCAGGTGGATCTCCTGAGGTCAGGAGTTCAAGACCAGCCTGGCCAACATGGTAAAACCTCGTCTCTACTAAAAATACAAAAATTAGCCGGGCAAGGTGGCAGACACCTATAATCCCAGCTACTTGGGAGGCCAAGGCAGGAGAATGGCTTGAACCCTGGAGACAGAGGTTGTAGTGAAGCGAGATCTGGACTGCACTCCAGTCCAGACAGCAGTGAGACTCCATCTCAAAAAAAAAAAAAAAATGAGATCATTGTCCTTGGCAGCAACATGATTGGAGCTGGAGACCATTATCTTTAGCAAACTAACTCAGACACAGAAAACCCAATACCGCATGTTCTCACTTGTAAGTGGTAGCTAAATAACAAGAACACATGGATACAAGAAGGGAACAACAGACAGTGAGGCCTATTTGAGAGTAGAGGGTGGGAGGAGAAAGAGGATCAGGCAAAGTACCTGGGTGATGAAATACTCTGTACCCCAAACCCCTGTGACACGAGTTTACCTATATAACAAACCTGCATATGCACCCCTAAACCTAAAAGTTAAAATAAAAATGAATGAATAAATGATAAAAAAAGAAAAATATGCCACTTTCTTCTGGCCTCCATGGTTTCTGATGAGAAATCCTCTGTCATGTGACTTGTTTCTCCTTTTGTTTTTCCTATAGGTAAAGGTGTCATTTGTCTCTGGCTTCTTTCAAGATTTTGTCTTTAGTTTCCTTAAGTTTAATTATAATATACCTTGAAATGGATTTTGTTGAATTTCTTCTTGGGGTTCTCTCAGCTTCTCAAATCTGAAGGTTTATGTCTCTTGATAAATTTAGTAAGCTGTCAGACATAGTTTTCTTGAGTACCTTATTAGCCCCATCCTATTTATCCACTCCTTTCAGGATTCTGATGATGTGAATGTTAATATTTTGTTATTAACGCCACAGGTTCCTGAGGCTTTGTCCATTTTATTCCATGTATTTTCTCTCTACTGTTCAGATTGGGTAATTTTTATTGTTATAAGTTCCAGTTCACTGATTCTTCCCTCTGTCATTTTCTTTCTGCTATTTAAATCATCCATGGAGCTTTTTATTTCAGTTTTTGTATTTTTTCAGATTGTGGAAGATAAAGCAACTCTATATTAAATGCTACTCTGCCATGTTGACTTCCAATCAATCCCTATTCCAGACGTGCCCCTAAGATTCCTACTTTATTTAGCTATCATAAATCCTGCCCTGAGGTCAAAACAATCTTGGCAATAAATCCTGCCCTTAGGCAGATCCACATAGCACTGTTACCTTTTACTGGAGGTCACCTTTAACTGTCCTACACATTTCTTCCCTATAAAATATACCCTCTGGTTTTCAGGGATAATGGCATGGAGACCCACCATCTTGTCTCACCATTGCCCAAGACTATGACTTGTGTTTGTAAGTGCCTATCAAATGTTTCTTTCAGAGAAACTGAATTTCTAAGCCTCTTTCATGGACCCCTCAGCGTCCTTGGCATTTAGGGGTAGGTTTGCATAGACCTGCCCTCTGCATAACATGTGGCGAGCTCTCCAGGAGCTGAGAGACCAAAAAATGGAGAGAAGGAATGAAGTATCTGTGTGGGAAATCCCAGGGTGGCCAGCCACTTCTATGTGGAGTGGTGCAAGTCACCTTTTAGACACTTGTGCGTGAGTACTGGGATGCCCAGGAGATGCCAGCAGATTTAGAGTGATTATTAACTGAGAGCCATCTATCAAACATCTTATCATACCGTGGTGAGGAAGGGCAGACAGCAGCTGCTGCAGTGAGTTGGCTGCTTCTGAAGGCTACCAATTAGGTGACAAAAACCCAGTTAGCAGCAGAAGCAAAAGTAAAACAGCTTAAGTAGGAATTACAATTAGGAAAAATATTTTTTAAGAGCTCTATAATCCAAAGTTGACTTAATTAAAACTAATATTTAGGCTGTATATGTATATGTTTGTGTGTGTATATATACAGAGAACAGAGGCCTTAAAACCAAACATATATGTCAAATAAAACAATTCACTTGACGGATTCTGTTTCTCTATTCTGTCTTTCTCTCCTTCCTCTTGACACCCTCAATCCACATAAAAGAATCTACAAAAACTTCTAATAGCCTGGGATCCTTTAAGGAAAACAGAAAATATACCATAGAATCCTCTTTTGGAAGGACTTTCTGCTTTCCTTCATGGAATCCCAAGAGTTATGAGCAAAGAGATTCCTCTCAGGTCTAAAACTCCGCTCTCTTTTGTATTGCATTACTAATCTCTTTGGCTTTTGGAGGTATTAGAGATTACTTTGTACTGTGAGAGGACTTGACCTTGGTGTGTGTGTAACAACTGATGAGTTACTGGAAAGAACTACAGTGTTAGAGGTGCTGATGGCAGTTGTTCATAGGATATAGTTATTACTACAGGGGGTCTACTCATTTATTTGCACGTTTAGATAAGAAAAATATGATTTGGGCATCCAGAGGCTATGGAAACATGTCCCACTGAGAGATAGGAGTTCCATGGGGGAAAGACTGATCACAGAGTGAGCTGATTGGTGTCAGGCTGCCCACCAGCCTCAGGGGAATGCCACTGCAGTGAGATGCACTGCCATGGAAGCTTTGCACTGTCAAGTCCCTTGGCATTTTCCTTTTAAAAATGGGTTCCTTGATTTAGGGGCATCTAAGTGTTCTGACATGTTTATATATGTTATATGTATGTGATATATCATTATCAAAATATATGAAAGAGTTCTAATTAGCTTGAAGAAAAAGTAAATGCTTAAATCAAATATTTTAACAGAAAAATCGAACCTCACTCAAAAGCCTTTTAGTTCACATGCCTTTAGTAGTCTTTGTTAAATATAGTTTTTAAATTATTGGTAAAATAAAATTGCAATTAATATATGTAATTAAAACTACTATATCTAAGAGACACCATTCTACATACAGTATAAAGAAGTAAGATTTTTTTGGTGAAGAAGATTATGAAAAAAGTGAGGATGTGGTTGTGGTTTCTGCTAAAGGAAAAGTAATTTTGTCCAGTTTATAAAAGGACGGGGAATGAGGACCTTTGATTCCTGGGCGGCCACGTAGCCAACCAAGATATGGAGCTGCAACTGTGCTGTGCTCAGTTACTAAATGTTAGAAATGGGTTTTCAGTGTCACAAAAAGAATCAACACTGAGACATAGGATCTCTCAGCAAGGCCAGTGTTACTTTCTACAGAAAGGGTGCCACTCGATAGCAGTCTTGCCACAAGAGCACACTTGGACAAAGGAGACAGGATTATTTATCACCTGACACATCCACCCTGCTGCTGTGTCCAGTTTCCACTGGCTAGAACAGCACCTTACATTCTATACTTGACCCAATTGGCTAACAGCTTAAGACTTTCCTAAATAGGCTAGGGAAAGAGAGAACAAAGAAAGAGGAAGTGGGTCACAAGATGATCAGGGAAGTGCTTCCAAACAAGGAATGGCATGAACTATGGGCTGGGATTTGCCAAGTCCTGTCCAAGCATGCCTGGGTAGGCTAAAGCAGCTAACCAAGCTCTAGTATAGGGGCTAATAGTGGATAGAGAACTTTGGAGTGAGAAATTATTATCCTTTCAGACCTTAAGATGGAAACTTTGAAGAAGAACGTCTCTACTTCTCACTCTAAAGGTAAAAGTTACCAGTGAAATTTAGAAATGGATCCAACTCTTAGGGAATTGTTTCCCTGGAAGCATAAGGAATGCAAACTAATAAGAAAAACTGAAATAGTCAATCTATTTTTTATTGGTATCTATAATAGCTAAAATGAAATTAAATGCGAGTGTTGGGTACGATATTGATGCTAAACCAAGCTCAGATTCCAGTGAGTTGGAGCTTCCTTTACTAGCCTCAAAGCTGATCCCCCAGAGCAAAATTATGCAGGAACAACAGAAAGTACCTCTGAGAACTGTGATTACCAAGAAGGCAGCCAATATCGGGAAAGAACAAATCAAAGTCACTATTGAAACCAGAGGGTACAGTGCTAGAGCAAACGAATTGTTCCATTTTGTAGATTGGTATCACCAGCTTCCCGAATTACCTTTACTAAAATCAGTTATGTGAGTAATTTGCTTTTAAATCCTTCAGAGTGGAAGAGCATGTTTGGGCTGATACAGGACCAGCAGCTCACTGTTGAACAATCATCAAAGGTGGCTTGATGTGGTCCAGACACAGGAGGCTATTCCCAAGGGAACAGCCAGCCTGGAAGACTGGATAAAAGCCACTGTAAGGTTTACATAAGAACAGGCTTTGCCCGACTCCACCTATAAATGCCAAGCGGAAAACCCCAGATGAAGTAGCTGAAATGCTTCCTATGCAATTCACATGGGACTGGCTTCATGATGACTGGGATATTCGCCTACTAAATATGCCCATTTCCCAGGTCCTGGAAAATGCTGTGGTTAAAGGGGCCCCATTTTCTTTCTTTCTTTTTTTCTTTTTCTTTCTTTCCTTTCTTTCTTTCCTTTCTTTCTCTTTCTTCTTTCTTTCTTTCTTTCTTTCAGATGGAGTCTCAAACTGTCACCCAGGCTGGAGTGGAGTGGCATGATCTCGGCTCACTGCAACCTCCACCTCCTGGGTTCAAGCAATTCTCCTGCCTCAGCCTCCCAAGTAGCTGGGATTACAAGCATCTGCCACCACACTCAGCTAATTTTTTGTATTTTCGGTAGAGACAGGGTTTCACTATGCTGGCCAGGCTGGTCTTGAACTCCTGACCTCATGATCTGCCCTCCTCAGCCTCCCAAAGTGCCGGGATTACAGGAGTAAGCTACCGTGCCTGGAAGTGAGAGGCCTATTTTCATGGGCATTTCATATAATCTTGTTGCTACAAAACCAAAAGACTGTCAGAAAAGCCTTATCAAACTTTTTGTCTCAGCTTCCCCTTGTGAATGTTATAGATCCTAATAAATACATACATAGGTTAATTAAGAACAGAATAAGGAAAGTCAAAAAGGAAGGTCAAATAACTCATCACAGCAAGGTGGAAATCTTTAGACGGTTATTACAAAATGGAACGAATAAAATAGAAGTTGATGGGGTTAAAACAAAGGTCTTAGTACAAAACTGTGGAAGGTTGGGTGGATCACAGGAAGCCCCTGCTCATCCCCTAAGGTTATAGGGCCCCAAACTAGTTTTCTGTATTTACCCAGACGGGAGAATTAAAAAAAAAAAAATCAGAAGGCAAAGAATCCAATGAGAAAGCTGACCAACAGTTGCTCAGGAGCAATGTCAAGGTGGATCCGTCAAGATAAAAATTGACAAAAGGGTCTGGGTTCCCTGGCTGAACCACATCTGGGAACCCAAAGACTTTTTCACAAGAGCAGGTAAATGGTCTGGTAATGAAGAAGTGAAGTTTCTAAGACTAGAACATAAAAATGTAAGAGCCGATAGGCTCATGGAAGTTGGAATATTTAAGCAAGCTTTATGTGAAGTAGTTTGGTCTCTTTTATCTAAATATTTTATGAGAATGAACATTGTGTCTGACTGGGAAATATTTCTCCTACCTAGTAGTGTAGAAGAGAGAGCATGTAAACCATTCCTTTGAGCAATATTAACTGGAGATGCTAAATGGGAACCAGTTAAGTTTTCTCAAGCCCAAGCCCACAAAGCAGAGAGTAGAAGCTGCAGTGCTGGTAGGAACAAATTCTCCACCTGAGAACCCTTTGTGCAGTGTTTATTGGGGCTTATGAGAAACACTTGTAAGCCCTTTTCAACAATGACTCCTGGCACTTTGGACTAGAGAATTTCCACTTGAGGGAAATGGACTGCCTTGTTATGGGATGTTAATTAAAGCTACCCCCGTGACTGAAGATATAAAAGATACTGACACCTGAAATACCCATGCTGTGTCAGGTGATGTCATAGAAACCTCTAGTGGGGATACAGTACCCAGAAGAGTTCCATAATAAAATAGAAATGGTTTATATAGGATCATGCTGAAGTGCCTATGTTGTCTGGGATATAAACCTGGGGTTCACTGTCATGCACCAGGAAAATTTAGGACACAGTCACACATGAGGACTTTAGGAGTGGAGGTTTAATAGGCAGAAGAGAAAGAGAAACAGGTCTCTCCAAGAGAGAGGGGTCTTCAAGGGGAAAAACCCAGCTAGTGGTGAATGCCTCGAATTTTATAGCCCAGTTTGAGGAGGCGGTATCTAATTTATGTAGGGCTTATGGATTGGTTCAATCAGGTATGAGGTTTACATAGGGCAGTGGAGGTTGGCAGCCCTACCCTAATCGTATTTCAAGTGGGCTTTCCAGTTGATTGGTGCCATGTTGTCTGTTCCTTACAGTACACATGACTGGCAAAGAGAAGGGAAGATGAAGCCACCATCTTGAACACGTCTAATCCCTAGTTCCTTCTGGCATTCGCCTGTGCAAGCTCTCAGCTTGCCTGTCTGTGTCTGCAGCTTGACGTTAAAGGCTGCTCTTTGCTGGAAAATGATTTGGGGCTGCTTTTTACTGAAAAGAAAAGCCTTTCCACGTGCTCCCATACCCTTATTCTTTGCCTAAGTGATTTCTTCTTAACTTCTATATCAATGCTACCTGGCAAGTACAAAAAAGAGATACTTACAAGCAGGGAGGCTCTTGTTCTCCCTGCCTGTGTCTAGTACTTGGCAGTACCAAGATGAACAGACAACATTCTGTTTGGAAGGCTACTACTCTGGTTAAAGAAGAGTCAAGAAAACCTTGTTTTCTTTTGAGCTATTTAGAGCTTACAATGATTAAATTACACGTTTATGAGCAAAATTTACCTTCCTCTCAACCTGAATTGTCCAAAAATTGGAAACTATTCATGAGTATTCTTCTGTCGTGGCAATATAATTTATTTGCATAATTTCAGTAAGAAACTGTTTTCTTTTGTAAAAGGACACAATTAGAGACACTGGTTATCTTGTCAAGGCCTTGACTGGAGTGGCATACTTTCAGATATGACTAGACTGCTTTGAGGAACTGAGATTAACTTTATAGAGCCTCTAAAAAGCCCCTTGGAAAGACTGGTCTGGCACCTTGTGACCTGTGGTAAAAAAAAGAATGTTACTTTCTGTTAGTCTCAGGAATCTCAAGCTATTTTGAGACCTTGAGAAGAGAGGAATACAACCATTCCTACAGGAATTACAGGCACAGTCTGATGGAGAATCATTGGCTTGGTTAGAATCAAGGCTTCTAAAACTCTAATCTGAGATTTTTTATATAAAAAAAAATTCTAGCAAAACCATCTTTAAGAGTGCCAATATGGCCAATCAGTATTCTTGCTGTACTTTATGCAAATAATCAGGTCAAATATAATGAGACTGAAATTTAATAAATTGGTCCTACTATGTGAGAAATAAAAATAAAATCATTAAATTCCCCCAACCAAATGAACAAATCCCCTCTTGGCCAAAGGAACAACAAACAAATCTCAAAAAACTAAGTCCTTGGCCGGGTGCAGGCGTGGTGATGTGTGCCTGTAATCCCAGCTATTTGGGAGGCTGAGACAGGAGGCTCACTTGAACCTGGGAGGTGGAGGTTGCAGTGAGCCAAGATTGCACCACTGCACTCCAGCCAGGGCAACAGAGTGAGACTCCGTCTCAAAAACAAAAAACAAAAAACAAAACTAAGTTCCTGGCCATGATGGGAAGGGAGGTCAGACATAGCTTATCATACCCCTTCCCTCACTAACCTCCCTTAATATATTTTCCCCCTAAGTGAAAAACAGAAACCAGCCCTTTCAAAAGGATGCCTCCATCGCTGATAGCAACTAATTGCCGGATGCTGCCCCTTCCTTTCTGTGGTTTCAGTGCAACAAATGACCAACCCGATAAGAAACCAAGGACCACCAAGTGGCTCTGGCTAGTCTGCAGAGGTTGCCGTAAAGGGCCTTCACGCTCTCCGCCTCATATTTTGATGTAAAGGGCCTAATTGTAATACACTTAAATATTGAGTCTCCACCGCAAGATGAACATGGAACGCATGTTGCATACATGTTAGCCTATTATGCATGCCCATGCCACTCCTTCATGAATATTCATAGCTCCTATAACCTGTTGAATATGTATACTTGGCCACCCTGCTCAACATAAATTCTTATTTCCTGTGCCCCCACTTGAAGCACTTGCTTTTCAATTTCAGCTGCAGGCTTCACTTCCCACCTGCACGTTGTGGTGGCCTCATTAAAAAACAAAGCCTTCCTTTCTGAATTAATCAGTTTGTGATTTTTTTGGTCAACATATGATTTTTCCTTGGTAGAAATGGAGTAACTGGAGAAGGAAATTATTCAGGAGAAAACTATAGTAAATCCTTCATTTGTTTCTAGCCCTAATCATTGTTTTTGACTTTTTATTATTTGCCTATAATTTGAACTGAATGCTGAATTATATCCTGGCTACAGCAATTCTCTAAAGAAGAACCAAGTTTTATTTTTCTTCACCTTCTTTTTTTTCTCCTGGTAATCCTTGTGTGCATATTAATGTTATTTATGTTGTTTTTCTTCTTCTGAGAAAACCAAAGTCATGGTATTCCAA
Organism: Cacajao melanocephalus; assembly: GCA_963573385.1. Lineage (NCBI taxonomy): Eukaryota > Metazoa > Chordata > Mammalia > Primates > Pitheciidae > Cacajao > Cacajao melanocephalus. The sequence continues at coordinate 68,463 of CAUYLG010021001.1, read as the reverse complement.
AGACTAGAGATGATTCAACAAAGTCTGTGAATCTTCCTCATTTGGAATCCCACAGGGCCCAATCTGTCTTTCATTGCTAATGCACCACATTAAATGCTGTGCAATATCAAGCATTCTCCCTAAAGGCTCAGGGACCATTTTGGGAAACGAGAGTGCATGAGATTGTAAGAGCTGGATTAGGAAAATGGAGTATGGAACATAAACGCCACTTTGGATGCTAATCTGCCACATTGACTTCTGATTAACCCCTGTTCCAGGAATGCCTCTAAGATTTCTACTTTATTTGCTGTTACTGTAATTGTTACCCTTAGGCAGGTTCATATAGCACTGTTGCCTTTCCCCAGGGGTGACAACTTTAATTGTCCTACATATGCCTTCCCTGTGGTATATAAGCCCTTGGTCTGGAGGTTAGTGATGCAGGGGTCCACCGTGTCATCTGGTCGCAGCCTGAGATAATGGCTTCTGTTCAGAAGTCCCTATTAAAGGTTTCATTCTGAGAAACTGGATTTGTCAGCCTCTTCTTGGACCTCTCAGCTTCCTTGGCCTTTGAAGGTAGGTTTGCCCACTACAGAATGCAGATCTAAAATTTCTATTTGGTTCTTCTTTATGTCTTCTGTGCTGAGACTTAATTTCTATGCTGAGACTTTATACTGAGACTTACTGTTTCTATGCTGAGGTTTTCTGTTTATTCATTTACGAATGTTTGTAATTGGTAACTGAAGCATCTCGGTTCACTGCAACCTCTGCCTCCCAGTTACAAGTGATTCTCCTGCCTCAGTCTCCCAGGTAGCTCGGATTACAGGCATGCATCACCATGCCAGGCCAAAAAGCTTTGTCAGGTGATTCTAACATCTCTGTCATTTCTGTTGGTATCTATTGATTGCTTTTTTTTTTTTTCATTCTGTTTGCTGTCTTCCAGTTTCTTGATATAATGAATACTTTTATTGAAACATGGACAATTTTGTATTATGTCACAAGACTCTGAATCTTATCTTCACTTTTAGCTGGCTTTCTCTGACACTGCTCTTGCAGAGGAAGTCGGGAAGGCCCCACTTTGTTACAGCCAGGTGAAGACTGAAGTCCAGATCCTCTAGGGGAAGAGGATTGTCTTTATTACTGTTGGATGAAGATGAAAGTCTCACTCTTCACTGGTCCCCACTGATACTATCTGACACTATGGATGGGCCTTATTACCAGCTGGTGGGGCTTAAAGTCCTGATTCCCTACATTTTTTTGAGACACCTCTTTATGCCCTAATGAGTGTGAAAATTTGGATTCCCCATTCAGCCTATACTGGCATAGGTCGGGGTAGAACTATGGTGTTTTCTGCATGTTTGGCTAGAATAGGGCAATTGTTGTCTATCAGTTTCCGTCTTGCTTGTCTGCTCCCTTTTTTGGTCCATTGGCTAAAGAGAGCAGGCTTTTGCTAGTGCTTTTTCTGTCTGTTCCCACTGGCATTTCTGGGTTGCAACCTTCTTCATCTCCAAGTCTGGGATATATAAGGCAAAAAGAAAATCCAGGGAACTCACCAATGTGTCATCCCGCAGAACCTCAAAGCACATAGGAGTGCATTATTTTCTCTGCTTTCTTCAGTCTGTCTTTTAGAATCTTGTTATGTCAGTTTTATACATAACATCCAGAGATTTCTAATTGTGCTTAGACAATTAAAGAGCTAGGGAAAAATATGTCTACCCCTTCTACTAACAAACAGAGATCTACTCACTTTTATTTGGATTGTTTATCTATATCTTATCAAATTTTTAGGTAAATTTTTAGGTTTTATTGAAATATATCTGCAGAAAAGCTCATAAATGAGTTACCACCCCCAAAAGTGAGGTGATAGAAGTTTACTAGCACCCTAGAAAGCTATAGTGTTTCTTCTCAGTTATAAACTATCCCTCTTCCCCAAAGATAATCATTGTCATCACATCTAATGCTAGGGATTAGTGGGGGCATTTTTGAACTTTCTATATATTACATAATACAATATGCGCTCTTCTGTGTTAACTTTTTTAACTCGATGTTTGTGAGAGTAACTGAATGACTGATAACCACATGACAGTGCTAAACTTCACTAATCATCAGCAAAATGCAAATAAAATCACAGTGATAAAAATTAAAAATAATGACTGTATAAGTGTGGAAGAAAACAACTGGAATCCTTAATTCACACTTAACATGTTAGCATCAAAAGTCATGCACAAGAATGTTCATAGTAGCACTATTCATGAGAGGAAGAAAATAGAAACAATTCAGCTGTCCATCAACACATAATGGATGAAAGAAATCATGGCAGATCCAAACAATAGAATTCTATACAACAATGAAAGAGAAAACATTCAACAATATGAGTATTCAATGATTTTCAAAACTACATTTTACTTTTAATATAGTTTTAAAAATCAAACTATGTTTCTTGAAATACATTAGAAAGGAGAAATATGCCATAGTGCAGTATGTTGAATGCAACTTAAAACACTTATACACAAAAATTAACTCCACGTATTTTTTAAATACGCATGCATGTCTATGATATACATTTTTTAAACATTATGGTGGGTATCATTAGAAGGGAGGGAATTTTGAGAGAGGATTGCAGTAAATTTGGAACAGCTAATTAAATAAGTTAAAAGGAGAAATGAGATTGCAAGGACTGATTTTGACAGTGCAATGAATGTATCCTTTCAATATCTCCAAAGTAATAATAATAAATATAAATAAATAGCTAACACAGAATACCACAAGAAAACATAAGCAGGATATATACCAATCTTAAGATGCCAGGAATGACCTTCCTCTTCTCCCTCTGGAAAACTGTCATTACCTTTCACTATTAATTTTTTTCTTTGGTAAATCCTCCCTGGACCCCTCAGTTCAATTAGCCCTTTCTTTTCCAGATTCCCTCAGCTGTCTTCATACCTGTGGTTATTATTATTATTTTATTCCATTTCATTTTATTTTTTGAGATGGAATCTCGCTCTGTTACCCAGGCTGGAGTACAGTGGCATGGTCTCGGCTCATGCAGCCTCCACCTCCTGGGTTCCAGCGATTTGCCTGCCTCAGCCTCATGAGTAGCTGGGATTACAAGCACATGCCATCATGCCCAGCTAATTTTTGTATTTTTAGTAGAGATGGAGTTCCACCATCTTTGCAAGGCTGGTCTGGAATTCCTGACCTCAGGTGATCCGCCCGCCTCAGCCTCCCAAAGTGCTGGGATTAAAGGTATGAGCCACCACGCCGGGCCCACCTGTGGTTATTATTTGTCTCAAATTCTGCTTTCCTAATAAAGCTGATTTTTCCTCTGGGTCAGGTAATCTGCATATACCTGTCTATATTCCTAGAACTAATAAAGCACCTAGTATGCAGCAGCCCTTGGCAACCTTTGATAAATAAATAGGTGAATAAAATAAAGACTTTATTCATTTAGACGTCCACACCTTATTTCATAACAATCTCAGATATCTTAAGCTGAATACTAACTCCTTGACCCCATGGCCATACAAGAGATAGAAACAACAGGATATGGTGACTCACTACATAAATGGGTTGAGGAAAAGCAAATGGAAAAATAGTATTTTTTTTATTTAAAATATGAATATTTATTTCATTTCATCCACTAGCACTGTAATTGCATTCTAAGGAACTCAGTCATTCCTGTGCAATTCAGAGTTGGTACCCAGGCTGGGCTTCCTCAGATTACTGGGTCATTTGCTTGGTAGACTTTGGCATTTTGAAAGCTTACATTTTAGGGACAAAACAGGACAAAGAGGCAGTCAAAAACCTCCTCAGAAGGTCCGCCTGAATAACAACTGCATTGACACTATCTCTCGCTGGGCCCTCTATCTGATAAGCTATCATTATGAACTACTGTTAACTATTATTATTAATGCTGGAGGAGACAAAAATCTCCATTTTTTGGCCAGCTCTGCAAGAACAAAGGTAGATTAAACATAGGTGTATTTCTCAAGTCCAGGCTTTATGGGTAAGTTTGCCTCAGCTATAGAGGGAAGAAACTTGGCATCTAAGGCTTAAGGCTTGAGTCATCTTTTCCAGGCCAATTGTCAAGTGCCTGATGGATGGTTCATGGCTGCCAAGGGAGCAATTGGAGAAACACAGAGGGTTATAGGAGGCAGAAAGACAAAGCAGTCATATAACCCCCATCCTGAAAAATATAGTAGAAAGGATTTTTGAGATTCATTTGCTGCCAGCATGGCTCTACAAACTTTTGGAACATATTTCAAAGTAAGTGCAAAGCATTACAAATAAAGTGCATCAACTATTATCCATTTTTGCTGGAATTCCTGTTCTTGGTTTTGAAAGTCAGTCCTACTGCCCATTTTTTAGGAGGTTCATTTAAGACACATATGATGAAGTGGGATATTCATAATCCTTTAAAGGTTATAAATGTGTAAGCTATATGTGTGTTTAAATTTTAGCGCCCTATATACAGAATGGGTTTCTATGTCATAGAGAACCAGAGTTCTCTGTGTCTGGCTGCCCAGAATGGAGATTCTATGTGTGTCTCTCAGAGCTCTGAATTTTAGCTCTTTTTCACTCTGTGACCCATTTTACCCTCCAGCAATCCCTATGATGCTTTTTTTCCCCTCCCTCTATTGCTAGTTAAAACAGTAGCATTCCTCCCAGGCTGACTGAGATCCAAGTTTCCTCAAGGGCCATTTGTAAAAGTACTTAAAACTATTATTCAAAGAATTTTTCTGACTGTAATCTTTCCCTTTTTTTCAAGCATTGCCCATATGATCAGTAAATGTTACTCCCAAAGGTCGGGGGGGAACCTGTGGAGCCAAAACTGAACAATGCCTGCACATGCCCATCTCCATGTTTGTACTGACATGGTACATTTTGCTCAAAATTCTCTGCTTCCTCTTATCCTTCCAGAAAAATCACAGTCACACCCTTCAAATTCCACTGGAATCTTCTCCATCATCCTTTCCATTTGGTGGAACTTATCCTTCCCCTACACATGCTCTCAAATCAGGTTGTGCAGGTCTCTTACACAACAGTGATCACACTGAGTGTTACTGTTTGCTTAGGTACTGTGAGAAGCCTCAGTTTCAGAGTCTGAAAACGTGGGCTAACTCCCTACTCTGCACTTACCATATCCCATTAGGGAAGTCATAAACCCCCTCAGGCTTCTGATTACCTCATCTACAAAATGGGTCTAATAGTACTTACCTTACCAGGTTGCTATTTAGAAAGAGATAATGAGTTTCTAATTGCTCTCTAACAGTTCCTAGAAAAAAGCATAAATGATCCCTCATATATAAATTACTGTGCATCTATACAGAAGGAAACACACAATCATCAGAAAAGGATGCTGTATATTTATAGTTATTGACATGGAACTATCTCTATGATGTATTACTGAAGGGAAAGGATGTTACAAAAATGCTTAATGTCCTGAGATCATTTTTACATAAATATGAATAAATATAAATGTAAAATATACCCATATATGCATGCACTTCTAGAAGGAGGTTTACCAAAATGCTAATAGTTATTACCAATGGGTGGTGGAAATTTAGAAGATTTTGAATTTCTTTAGTATTCTTGAATACTGCTTGACTAATAATAAAGCTATTTGCAAAAGAATATTTTGAGATATTATACATACCAAAATTAATTTGAAAACCTGGAAAAGAAAGTTGTGCAGCTAGTAGTTTGGACAAATATTTCAAAGCTGAATAAAACAATGACCAATGGGATTGGCGAGCAAGTAAACTGACACCGGTTCATCATGTCACATATTAGTTGACTTTGGGCAAGTACTTAATCTATTTAGGTATAGATTTTCCCTCTACAGAATAGTTTTTTTAAAAAATTAGATCTACAAGTTCTTCTACAACACTGACATTTTGTCATTTATCAGTTCATTAATTTAACAAACATTCACTTATTATATGAGTACCTAAGCATCAAGGATATATGGTGAAGAGGAAAGATGAAGCCTTTGACTTCAGGAAGGTTACATTCTAGATTACATCAAAAAAGAAAAGAAAGAAACAACGCTTTCAGATGGTGGGCACTGAAGTCTAAAACATGAGGAGAGCTGGCCATAGGGAATGGTGGGGAGCCCCAAGATGCTAAAACTTGGTGAGAGACCAGGCATTTTGGGGGAGCAATAAGACCAAGGTAGGCTAGATCATACACCTCTTAAACGATTACTCTAGACTCATAGAAGAAAAAAATATAAAGCTAAATGTTAATTACTGGTCAAAGGACCAAAATGTACAGGATGAATTTACTTTACATGCATTTCCAAGAAATTTTAGATATTTGCTGCTTCTAAATTCTAAACAAAAGCTATTCCCAGTTTTAGCAATGTAGAATACATCTAATTTTCATATTGCATATGTATTTGACTATAATAAACATAAATCCAACTCAAATCAAATACATTTGCCCATAATCATATGGACGATGTTGATGATGATGATGATGATGATGATGATGATGATGATGGCAGGCCCTATTTTGATTAGGCACTCATTCTTACAGAAACTCTGTGAATTAGGGATTATTATCCCATTTTAGACTTGAGGAAATTGAAGCTGAGAGAGATTAAATCAGTTATCTAAGATCTCACTGCTTTTAGGTGGAAGAGCTGGGATGTTTGGATTTTAGGTTCCTGGCCTTTCCACTAAATATAGAACAAAGATTGAAGCCATCCTCTATCTCATAGAGGCTATAACCAGTTAGAAACAGCCATACATGTTAGACAAGAGAGATAGTCTTAAACCAGAAAGTAAACAGCTATATGAGGACTGAGCCTTGTTATCTTATCTTTTTCTGAGCATCTCCAGTAGACATAACTCTAATGCAGACACACAGTGCTTTACAATGTGATCAACTATTATTGTTGTTATTATTACTAATTGGCACTTGGAAAAACAGGTTAAGGATGCTAACAAAACTGAGTCTCCAAATTAAATTATTAGCTTTGATTCTGAGGAGAGAACAATCATGAGTTGCTATGAGACCATAATGAAGCCTAGCATTAACAGCTGTTTAAAGTAAGAGGTGGTGCTGGTAGTGATAGCGTCAGTGGTAAGACTTTGGGCAAAGCATTTGGTTTCTCTAAGCTTGAAAGCAGATCCATTAGGCTGGATCTGGAGGGTAACAAGTGATGCTAATAGTAGATGCCTCCTGCTTACATTTGTCTAGACTTCTTGGCTATCACCTCTAAAGTGTGAAACTGCTCATTATTTACTATTAAGACGAAAAAATGGAGTGAGCAACTCTTCATTATTTGGGAACTCACCCTGTGTCTTCTATTATGCCTCTGGCTCTCAATTTGCATAGCTCCTTCCCTTTAAGGTCTGCTGCCTTTCCAGGACATCCTGGGTTCTGCTGTCCTCTAAGTGGCAGCAAAGCAGAGTGGCCAAAACTTGGCCCAGGAGCAGGATATATCTGAGTCCTTCTTCCTAAACTGTAGAACCTAGGATAATTTTCTTTATCTTGCTAAGATTTCATAGTGATTAAATGAAAAAACAAATATACAATGTCCATGATATATTAGAAACTCAATACATGTTAGCTATTATTGTTATCAGCAACCTATGCCTTTCTCGTATACTGTGTTATATTGCGTATCCATCTTGACTCTGGTGCCTCAGGCATGGAGAGCCATCCCTTCCTTGAGATCCTCTCCTTCTTCCTCATCAGCTCTCCATATTATCTACCCTCTTTTTTCTTTTTGTTCTTTTCAGTACCCTTCGTAAGTATGACTGTTCTATTTAAGAAGTCTTTTTCCTTTTTCTCATAAGACTTATGCCCAAAAGAAGTCTTACTAGTATCTTTTCACCAAATGGTTCTAGAAGAAGCCAACGTCCATAGGACAAAATTTAGTCTCTTTATACAAACTCAGAACAAATAAATGAGAGAAGGCTGGCAGCATTACACAGTCTTCTCCTTAATGGTGTTTACTGTGAAAGGCCCTTGAATGCAATCAGGAGGAGGGCTTTGCCCTCTTTACAAATTAATGAATAAGTAAATGAACCGGGAGTGGGAGCTTCCAGTTCAAGTTTGTGCAGATAAATTTCTGTATACCTCACACTTCTGCTGGCTTGATGTTTACTCAGAAACCAGAGTGAAATAGACCATGAAGGGAATCTACAAAAATCACAAAGTCCTGCTACAGACTTGAGATTTAAAGTAACTATTCACAACCTTTTTTTCTTCAGGCTTTACCAGACTCCAGTAAAAATGAGAAACCTTGACAGCCGTAGCTAAAATGTCATAAAGCTTCTAATGCAGAATTTCAAGTCTTCTGTGAAGTCTCACCTAAGCATTCCTGGGTGTCAGATGGGGTATCTCACACATAGCCATGAAAACATACACTTCTGCTGAGGGATATCAATGCTTCATGAGGACCACTTTGCTGGTCTCCCATCTACTGACTCAAATCACTGACAAATCCCATTATTTTACAGAAGCATTCAGAGTCTTTCTCCATTCAGTGTTTGCAGGATATGTGCAGTGACTAATGCCTAGACCATTTCTAGAGGTCAGAGGGTACAAGGATAGCCTCTTTTCACCATCTTGTTAACAAGCATTATACCAGGAGCTAGAGAAACAAGATGAACATGACATTGACCCTGCCCTAGTGGAGTTCATAGCCCAACAAAAGAGCAGACAATCTTGTCATTGATTACTTAGGAAAGGAAGTCATGGGAACATGGCATTGATTTAAGAATCTAAATCAGATAAATGGGTCAAGGAAGGAGATTTCAAGACTAATAAATACTTGCATATGTAATTTGAAGAATAAGGTAAGTTAGCTAGGTAACAAAAGACGGGATGGAAAATAATTTGAAACAAACACGTAAACAAAGACTTGATTTAGTTTGGGACATTATAGCTAATTCCCATGGTAGGTATTATTTATAAGACTAAGGATTTCTGTTGCAGGGATCAGGGTGGGGTGGCAAGGAGGGAGGTATTAGCTTCTCTAAATTTCCTTCAGGGGACAACACTTAAATATACACTATTGGCTAATACTGTTGCTAACTTGAGCTAAGCACTTACTAAAAGGAAGGGTGACATCTTCAATTCTTAAAAAAATAAAATCCAAAGATGACAAATGTATTGTTGTAAGCCATGGCATGCTTGTTCACCAAGACTGGAATTGCCAGTAGACCCCGGGAGTTTTGTTTCTTAAGAAAACCCTGGTCTGGCTCCATGCTAGCTCAGGCTTCACATTTGTACACAGTCATGAAAGTCTTGTACTTTCCCTTATGTCTTTTTTTTAATGTGTATGTGATTTAATTAACCACTGTTTCTCCCACTAGACTTAAATTCCAGGAAAACAGACTTAATCTATGTTTTCTCTCTGCTGTATCATTAGTTTCTGGCACAATTCTGATACAGAATAGATGCTTGATGAAGATGTGTTGATATGGCTGCTCCTGTCATTATGTCTGTGACTCTGGCTACTAGAATTTTGTCTCTATTGAACAATCAGGAACTGTGCTGTGAGAAGGAAAAAGCTGAGGCTATTTGGGCCAGCCAACCTGTCCCAGTTAAAGAAGAGACTGAGGGTCACCAGAGAATTTAGAGCATTTTGAAAGCTAAATGATGAGTAAGAGGCTGACACTTAGAACAGTAGCTTTCAATGATGTCTGGGATGGGAAGAGTAAGAGTGGTTCATTCTAAAGGACATGAGCTAGGGCATGCATGCAGGACCAGATACATAATTTGCAGGGTCAAGTACAAAATGAAAATGTGGTCTCCTGTTAAATATTTTTACAGAATTTCAAGATGGCAGCATTAGTGCAGGACCCTGTGTGACTGCACAGGTCACACATCCATGAAGCTCTTCTTGCAAACATCTACAGCTAATTTTTAAAATCTAAACAGAAGTTTGCAATCTTCTTTTAAAAAATTGAGAGTGTTTTGTATTAACGAGGGAAAAGAGGCTTTTAAATACCTAGGTGTATTTCCTTTCCCTGCACACTGAGGTTATCTTTAAAATAAACTGGACCCTTCTTGTATCTTTACTCAATGGGGCTATCCCTATGTTTCCAAAAGATTTAGTCAGACAGGCTGGTTTGCCCCTCTGTGAACGGTCCTCAACCCTGGCTACACTGCAACACCCAATTGCTCTTCAGCCAAGACCTGCCCTAGATTTGAAGCTCCACAGTCGGAAATGCATGGATTTTGAAGCCAAAATGAGTTCAAATTCCAGTTTCACCAATTATAGTTTAGTGACTTAAAGCAAATTACTTAGCCTTCCTACAACCTCAGTTTCCTTATCTATAAAATGGAAGTGATAATCCCTAGACCCAGAGTAGCTGGAAGGATTAAGTAAGGTAAAAAGAAAGGATTTAGCACAATAAGTGCACAACCACCGAGGAACAGGTGTCCCTATACACACCGCATTATCTCTCTGCTTTAGATCAAAGCTGAATGGAGGAAGCGCAGTGCCCGTGACTCGGGGGACCCCCCACTCGGATCGCTGCTCTCAGTCACCGAACCCTATAAATAGCTTAGCTAAGTCGCTGTCTCTCTCATTCACCATTCCTTGGGGTGAGGAATGAGGGAGTCGTTGCAAGTGGTCCCTTCTGGCCATATCATTCACAGATTTTCTATTCTTCGGGGTTTGGGTTTGAATTTTCGGCATCCCCTCTAAAGATACACCCCCACCCCATGCCGGCGCGCGCCCCGCTTTCCACCCTCACCCCCTCTCCAGGGCGCTGCCCCCTGCCTGCCCTCACTACTCCAGGCGTTGGCCGCGCGGCCCCGCCCCGGAGCTGCTCCCGCCTCCTCCCTCCTCCCGCGGGCGAGCTGAAGCCCCACTCGCCCCTCTCGCCCGCGGCCGAGTGGCAGCCGCGACTGTGAGGTCGCCGGCGAGGTGGCCGCGGGCGCGGCGGGGCGGGGCAGGGCGCGCTGTCCTCCACGCCCGCGGAAGTGCCGGGGAGGTGGGCAGGGCCGGGCGAGGGAGGGGCGAGGCTGGAGGAGGGCACGGCGGCGCCTGGGCGAGGATGGGAGTCCCCAGGACCCGGAGCTGAGCAGCCGGGCGCGCGCGGCGGGCAGGGCGCGCAGGGGGACGGCAGCCGCGCTGTTCCTCCGGGAGCCCAACACCGTTCCCGCGCGGCCACGATGATCCCTCCGAGCGGCCCCCGCCAGGACGGCGTGGACGGGCTGCCCCAGGAGGCGGCGGGCGCCGAGCAGCCGCCCTCTCCTGCATCCACCGGCAGCCAGGAATCCAAGGTACCGAGCGCACTTGCCCCAAGAGAACACAAACTCACTCTCCTCTCCTGTCCTCTCGGTCCCGCTCTGTGTCTCCTCGCGTCCAGCACGGGCGCGGGGGGCTGAGACTCGCTCGTTGGGCCGGGGCTGGACTGTGCCTCCCCTGAGCCTGGAACGTCCGGTGGGACCCGCTGCCCACGATGCGGGACCGCATCCCCGTGGACCCAGCCTTCTCGCCCACACATTCATACGCGCAATTCGTGGTGGCTCCGGGTCCAGAGGTCGATTTCCTGCGGGGTGGCGGCTTGGTTGTTTCGTGCTTTGAACCTGCTTGTGTCCAAAGCACGTGTAGGTAATTGGTGGGTTCTGAAGGCTGAGGGATGGAGACAGCCGAGGGATACTCTTGCAGAAAAGCTTGAGTCCTGGGCCAGAAAAGCAAGTATGTATCCCAAGGGTCTCAGAGACCTTTTGCTTAACAGGGATCATCCCTACCTTCAGATGCCACTCGCTAAAAAAGAAAAAAGAAAAAGGAAAAGAAAAGGGAAATACTGCGTTTGTCTGAAAGTTGATGTTCCTCTTGTGGAAGTTAATACTCTAAGAACTTACACTTGCTTTTATGAAAGTTACACTAACACATACACACAAAACCAAGCCCACAGCACTTCTCCTGTCACTGTTACACTTCCTCTGAAACTCTCATGGGTGCCAGGCTCATGTTTGAAAATCTTGGGAGAGGATTGAGTAAAATGTGGCTGCTCGCAGTGCAATGCCAAATGGCAACTCAGCTGGTGCTGCAAAGCCTAAGATGGAGTTTGTAGTTATGTGGATTCTTTTAAGTGTAGAGCTCCTGGCTCTTTATTCTGATTTCATGGTGAGATCCCCAAGCATTTGGGGAATGTGAGGCAGTCCCTGTATACCAGCAAAGGAAAAGGGATGCCAGTTGGTAGGATAAGAACAGGTCAGACGGGGCAAGGAAAAGTGCCATCCTGTCTCCCTTCACATGCATCCCTGGAAGCCATTGATACAATCAGGAGGATGAAAATCGCAGCCTAAGTGGCTCTGGAGATTTGGGGTAATACTGGGCACTTTACATTTTTCAGCCCCCTGAAATTAACCGTCAGTGATGGTAATCTAAGCCCGAACGCTTTGCATCTTATTTACTTTTTTTTTTTTCTGTTAATTACTGGCTGCCAGACCTGGGGTATGTGTGTCAACTTTTCTGAAACTTAGTTGGAAATAAGGGAAAAAGCCTCCACCTTCTAGAATCATTGTGAGGGGTACATAAGATGCCCTAATGTTCCCCTGGTACAGTTTAAGGACTCAGTCATGTTTATCCTTTTCCTTCCTGAGATAAAGAGATGAAATCCATCTCATTTCAAATGACCCACTCCAAAGCAATCTCATAACCCATATACATGACTCCTCAGTCAAAAAGGTTCTGGGTGTCATTGCCTGCCATTGAACATCAGTCCCCAAAGTGATATAGGTTAGTGGCCATTTTAGAGGAAAGCTAGAATTCTGTAAAAGAATGTAGCTAAACTCAAGACTGAAACTGGTATTAAACTTTTTGAATTGGCCTGTTGCTCTGCAGTAGGTGTGTCCTGGAAAGGGCTTAGCATTTGGGCAAACAGTGGCATGATTCAAATGTATTGTATAGATTTGCTATTTATAGATGTCCTAATGGAAATTATTTGGCAGAGCAAAAACCACATATGTAATGCCCGTAATTATCCGCCAATTTATCTGGCTTATGGCTTTGTACAAATTAGTTTTTCTCAACGTGATCTATATACCGGATGTGTATTTCTACACTCCTAAATTTGATGTCATGGCTTCAGTGTGCTTAATTAGTGGAGATGAACTATGGGGGCCCCTGAACCCTTGGAAATTGAATGCAATATTGTATGCCTAAATGTGACTTTTTCTTGGCATGGCATTCATGAAATTCCCAAAGGGATCCATGCCCCTTAAAAAAGGATAAACTGCTAGTACGGAGGAACATATGGTAAGGTAAGACAAGGATAACATGAAACTAGAGGAGAGGAAGGCTCAATTCATTCTACGCTAGGAAGGCCACGTGTTAAAGCTCACTGGCATTTACAAGGATCTTCCACCCTGAGCATGAGCGCTTGGTGAAGAAAATGTGAACAAGACAATAATAAGCATTCCATCTTACTCTTCCATGAAGTGGTCTTGTTTGTAAAATATCTTGTGAGACAAACATGGCTCAGCCTTCTTCGGGCATTAAACTCTCTCAAGGAAGACTTTTAAAATGACTTGTTTTAAAAGACTTAGGTTTTTTTGTCTTATTATAAGAGTAACAAATACTCTGTAGATATTTGAACAGTCCAGACATAAATTATAAAAAGAAAAAAAATCAGCTGTTGGTTTATCATCCAGAAGCATCTAATAGCATTTTTATCTACATCTTACATCTTTTTAAATCTATTTTTATATTTACATAGTTGAGAGAACAATAGTGAGCATCTACTGAATGTTTACTGTAAGTCAGGTATAACCTTAATCTTCACAATAGAAGATTCTGTTAACATTTCTGTTTTATGGATAGGGAAGTGGAAGCTGAGAAAGGTTAGATCATTTTCATTGTGAAAATTTATTTTATTATGGAAAATTTCAATATACACAAAAGTAGAGAAAACAGTATAAAGAACTGTCATGGACCTAATCATATGGCTTCACAATCAATTCATGGACAGTAGTGTTTTATGTATTACCACCCCCACCACCCTACATGTACTAGATCATTTTAAAGCAAATTCCAGACATGAACTCATTTCACCCATAAATATGCTACCAGGTTGCATCTCTCAAAGATAAGGGTTATTTTCATAAGCATGACTATAATCCCATTAGCACATATTACAGGTGTTTTAAACTAAGGGCCAATATACTCTTTGAAAGCCCATGAATAGTCTTTGGAAAATTGGTGAACAACCTGAACCAGCATTCAAAGTTGTCCATGTATATGCATATGTGCATCATCTAGGGAAGGGATTCATAGCTTGCAGCAGATTCACAAAGGGTCTATAGTTTCAAAGGATATTTTATTTTAATGTCCTTTTTCTCTTTCTTGAGGAAATTGAGGCCCAAAGAGGGGCAGTGACTTGCTTGAAATCACACAGATAGTTACTGGCAAAACCCATGTCTATGAACCCCATCTTGGACTTTGGTATCCCAGTATAGTTTCCTTGAAACAAACTCCTGTATGTAAGCACAAGTTATAATATAGTTTAATGTAGTTGTGTTTTTTTCTTTTTTATGAAATTAGTTGAGTTGAATAAGTTTGAAAGCCACTGATGTATCATACCCCTCTCTCTTCCCACTATTTCAGAAAGATCACAGCCTAATTTATTTTCTAAGGGCTTGACAGAGACCATTGAATATAAACAAAAATTTCATGTCCCATTATCCCTATTTCAACGAATGTCTTTTCTCCCACTGACTTATTGACAATATAGAAAGCTTGCTAGTGTCTAATGTGAAGGTTTGGTATAAATCTCTTTGTCATCACTTATATGACACAAGTTCACATTTTGATGATATTGAGGGAATATAGGCTTTGAGGTTGACACCTCTGTGAACATGGGCAAGTTGCCTAACACCTCAAAGCCTCAGCTTCCTCATGGGAATGCTGATGGGGCTGCTAATACCCAATTGGTGTGGTTTTTATAAGGCCTAAGAGATATGTAATACACCTCATATGTTGTAAGCATACATAAGCATAAAGCATTATTTATTTTCTCTCCTTATTTCAAATCAGATGACTGCTACCACCAGCCAACCCCAAATGTCATCATCGGAATAATTTCAATAATCACAACTAACACTCCAGTAATGTAACTGAGTTTTCCTTTTTGGCCTTTTAGTTACACTAATTGACTACAATAGGACTTCACTTCAGCTATTTTGCATCCCCAAGAAGATGAGCCATAGACTCATTGGCATGTGACTTAGATTTTGAAATGATGATATAAGCCACCCAGTGCCCCAGTGGGGCCATAGACCAAAGTGACCTCACTCCTGGATGGTTCTTTCTGAACCTGAACCACAATCCAACCTATGAAAAAGAAATCTCTAGCCATGAAGACATGCCCTGAATTTTCCGGAAAGGTTTCTGTGTCCATCCATCAGCAATTACTTATGTATGGAGTGCCTACTTTGTGCCCAGCACATCTCATACATATTTGTGAAGCTATTATTAATAAGGAATATAACTTCTACTCAGGGAAAAAGATGAAAGAAAACAAAACCTTGGCTTTGCATTGAAATCACCAAGGCAACCCAGGCCACAGGCTAGAACTAAGTTGAAATCTCTGAGAGAGATCTCAAGCATCAGTATTTTCTACGCAAATGTCCACTGAAAACAGAATTAGAATAGCATATACACAAACACAAATTTTGCTTTTTCTTCCACCTATAGTCTTCCGATACTCTTAAATAATTGACAACACAAATGTTAAAGATGGCATGACATTCCATTTCATTGTTCTACCACATCTATTTCATCAGTCCCTTCTGATTTCATAATTAGGTTCTTTCCCAGCTTTCATACATTTAAAACTATTAAAATATACATTCCAATGCATAAATATTTGTATATGTTTCTGATAAGTTTCACGACGAATAGAATTACTAGGTCTGAGTATAAACACTTCTAAGGTATTTTATTCTCATTACCACAGTGACCTCAAAAGAAGTTAGTCTTTTTTTAGTAAACTTTTCATCGAAGTACATCGTCCCCAAAACTGCACACGTTAAAAGATTATAGCTTAATGAATTTTCAAAAAGATGAACTCTTGACGTTTGTGTGACCACCTCATAAATCACAAAAAGAATATTAGACACCCCAGAATCTTTCGTATATCCCTTCAAATCACTAACTTCCTAAAGGTAAATAGTATCCTCACTCTAAAAACATAAATTATTTGCTCATTTTTGAACTTTTGATAAATAGAATTATACAGTATTTTATGCTTGACTTATTTTCCTCAACATTATGTTGAAATTATCTGTGCCATTGTAGGTAGCAATAGTTTTCATTTTTATTACCATGTAGCATTCCATTGTATGAATTAAGCACAATTTATTTACCTACTCTACTGATGATGGACATTTGGATTGTTTCTTGTTTTGGACTGCTATAAGCTGTACTGCTATGAACATTCCTTGTGTATATTCTTTGTGGCACATATGAAGGTCTTCTATTGGGTATATACCTAGAAGTGGCATTTTGGGGTTATAGAGTATACATATGTTCAGCTTTAACATGCTTTTCAAAGTGGCTGAACCAGTTCATATTCCTGCCAGCAATGTATAAGAATTCAATCCACTGTTTGTGCTACCATCATTTCATATTGTCTTTCTCATTTTGGCCATCTCATAGCGATTAATGATGTTGCAGTGTGGTTTTAACTTGTATTTCCCCAACAACTAATGGGCTTAGCAGTTTTTATATATTTGTTGGCATTTGATATCTTCTTGTGTAGTTGTTCAAGTCTTTTGCCCATTTTTCTATTGGGTTATTTGTTTTTTCCTTATTAATTTGTAGGGGTTATTTACATATTCTGGATATGAGAACACTGAGAGAAAAATATATTGCAGATATTCTCTTCTACACAGAAAAATGAAAGAGGCTTACCGTTTTGCTTCTTCACAGAAATTCTTAATTTAATGTAGTCTAATTTTTAAATTTTCTCTCCTATGGTTGTGGTTTTTGTGTACTGCTTATGAAATCTTTGCCTATTCCAAAGTCATATAGATATTCCCCTATTATTATTTACTAGAATTGTTATTATTTACCTTTCACAGGTGGATCTATAATTCATTTGGAATTGCTTTTTTGGTATGGTGTGAGGTAGGGGTCAAGATTCATTTTGAGTACACCGCTTTTGACTGTATATGTGGAAATTTCTATTCTGCCCATTGGCCTCTTTAATCTTTCTACCAGTACAGGACTGTCTTAAATGTAATGACTTTATTTAAAAGGTCTTGATATCTGGTAGAGTAAGCCCTACAGCTTTGCTCTTCTTTTTCAAAACTGATTTGTGTTATTTTTGACTCCTTGCATTTCCACATGCATTTTGGAATCACCTGATCAATTTACACAAAAACACCTGCTGGGATTCTGAATGGAACTGCATTGAATCTATAAATCCATATGGAGAGAATGGGCATGTTCCCACTTCAGAGTGTTTGTTTTTGTCAAGTCCCGTAGGACATCATTGGCAAGAACCAAATTTTGTTATTTTTTCAGTTTGGGGTTTATCAAACCAACTTTTGCTGTCTAAATTCGATCCTCAAAACCATGTGAAAGCAGATCCATGAGTAGGAACTCCAAGATGAATATTTTATTTTCTTATTTATTTTGACCACCTTAAGTCTAAACTAAGATTTCTTTGTCATCAACCCGACTTGGTAATTTGTTTCTAGTTCATTTTTTTTCTTCTCTTTTAGATTCCATTCCATGTAGACATCAAAACCAACCTAGGTTTTTCTTGACTATGGTAAAATATGCATAACATAAAATTTACGATTTTAACCATTTTTAAGTGTACAGTTCTACAACATTAAGTACATTCACAGTGTTGTGCAACCGTAACCACCATTCATCTCCAGAACATTTTTATATCTTCTCCAACTGTAACTCTGTACCCATTCAATGCTATTTACTAATTCCCCATCTCCCTCTTTCCCCAGACTCTGGCAACTACCATTTGACTTTTTGTCTATATGAATTCAACTACTCTGGGTTTATCATATAAGAGAAATCATATAATATTTATCCTTTTGTGATTGAATTATTTCACTTAGCATAATGTCTTCACAGTTCATCTGTGTTGTGGCATGTATCTGAATTCCCTTTTTTTTAAGGCTGAATAATATCCCATTGTATGCATATACTACATTTTGTTTATTCATTCATGCATCAGTGAATACTTGGGTTGCTTCTACCTTTTGGCTACTGTGAATAATGCTGATATGAAGTGGGTGTACAAATACTTGTTGAAGTCCCCTCTTTCATTTCTTATGGGTATATAACCAGAAGTGCAATTGCTGAATCATATGGTAATTCTATGTTTAATATTTTAAGAAATTGCCAACCTATTTTCCACAGTGGCTGCACAGTTTTGGAATCTGACCAGTAATGCACAAGGATTCCAGTTTCTCTGCATCTTTACCAATACTTGTTATTTTCTGTGTCTTTTTGATCCTGATGGGTACAAGACGGTATCTCATGTTTAGTGATATAGAGCATGCTTTTTATGTGCTTATAGGTCATTTGTATATCTTATTTGGAGAAATATCTAGTCAAGGCCTCTGTCCATTTCACAACTGGATTGTTTGGTTTTTGTCATTGAATTGTGGTAGTAGAGCCTTTTAACCAGCAAATTTGAATGATGCAGAAGTGTTGAATTTTATTATTGTTTTACTTACATTTATTCATCGAAAGGGTTATTTTTCATGCCTTTTTTAATTACTTGTCTTTTTTGGTATGTGAATTATCTGTTCATGTCCTTGTCCATTTTGATACTGTTTATTCATTTCCTGTTGACTGTTTAAAAATTATTTATAAATGTTAAAATCAACCATTCATATACATTGCTAACATTTTCCCAGATTGAAATTTGTTTTTCAATTTTATTACATTTTCAATATAAAAGATTGCTTTTTTATGGTTTTAAATGCCTCAAATTTATTTAGCTATGTTTTCTTCTTTTCAGTTATATTTAGAAAGGACTTCCCAACACTGAGAACAGAAAAATAAAATAACCCGTATCTTTCTCTAGATCCTCAATATGAACTTTTAACTTTTATCATTTTCATCCATCTGGAATTTGTCATTATGTAGTATGAAGAAATCTATTTTTTCCCAAATGATTAATCATTATTTCTAAAACAATTTGTTGAATAATTTATTCTTTTTTCACTGATTTGAAACTTTACATTTATCATGTAATAAATGGTAATGTGTATTAGATTCTCTTTTAGAGTTATCTGTTATATTCTAATGTTTTGTAACTTCATTTTAGCACTTATTACTGTACTGTACTTTTATATTACTATTATGTTTTAATTATTGTAGCTTACTAATAGTTTGATAATTAATAATACAAGTACCTATGTGGAAGTTTTTTATTTATCTGCTCTCAAATTTTCATTTTCTACCAAATTATAAAAATAATATTTTGAAAGTGATTCTATGAAACTCCTAATATTATCTCAGTGAAATCTTTACAGTAATGAGATTTCTCATCCAAAAATATATATTTCCAGTTATTGAAACACCTATCTTTTATGCCTCTCATAAATACTTGGAATTGTCTTCAAATATTTCCTGCCCAGATTCTTTGTTATTTTCCAAGTATCTCGGTCCATTCAGGCTGCTAAAACAAAGTGTCATAAACTGAGTTTATAAACAACAGAAATGTATTTGTGACAGTTCCAGAAGCTGGAAAATCCAAGATCAAGGCATTGGCAGAGGGCCTGTTTCCTGGTTTATAGATAGAGTCTTGTACCTGTGTCCTCATGGTGGAAGGGGCAAGGTAGTTCTCGAGACCTCTTTATAAGGACACTAATCTGAATCATGAAGGCTCTGCGCTCATGACCTGATCACCTCCCAAAGGCCCCACCTCTAAAATCGTCACACTGGTGGATTAAGTTTTGACAAATGAATTTCAGGGGGACACAAACATTAAGAGCATAGAACACAGTATTTTATACTCTTGAGTTACTATTATGAATCACTGTTTTTATGTTTTTTAACTGGTAATAGCTGGCACATAAGAAATTCATTCTTCTATTAACTTTATAATCTAAAATCCTTTAGATTCCATTTCTTATTCATTAATAAAGAAATACAATGTTGCTTACTGGTTCAGAGCATGGGCACAGACACAGCCATGTTCAAATCCCATTGTGCCACTTTGGGACACCACTTAACAAGCTTTCCTGTCCCTCGCTTTCCAGAGCTTCACTGTGCTTTCCATAAAGCCAGCATAATAATGTCTTCTGCAGCACTGCCATTCAAGTTAATTAGTGTATGTAAAGTGCTTAACACAGAACCTGGCATACAGCAAGTAAAAGATAGCTGTTATTTTTAGATGATCATAATCTGTGAAATAATAATTTGCCTCTGTAACTGTAATTCTTTCTCATTTGGAGGGGGAAAGGGAGTGAAGTGGGTAAGGACAGGGATTTATTAAGGGAGAATTTCCAAAAGTATGGTAAATATTAGAGAGAGACGAGGCTGGCACCTGACTTAACTTTAAATGCCACTAGCATTTTACT
This sequence comes from Cacajao melanocephalus, assembly GCA_963573385.1. Classification (NCBI taxonomy): domain Eukaryota; kingdom Metazoa; phylum Chordata; class Mammalia; order Primates; family Pitheciidae; genus Cacajao; species Cacajao melanocephalus. Next base: position 47,946 of record CAUYLG010021001.1, on the reverse strand, counting down.
ATCATGTAATATTGTACAGTATTGGTGCTGACAGGTGGCCTCAGCTCTCATGTAAACCACTAGCCACTCTAGAAGCCACCACAAGTACTTATACAGCCTGAGAAAAGCATGTGCACTGCAAATTCAACTTAAAGATAAATCCATTTCCAACTAAGTCATTTCTTAAGATTCCCTTCTACACAAATTCCAGACATCCCACTCATGTTCACAATTAAACTAAGGCAGCCTTACTCATTTTAAAGATACGTAATGTTCCTAGCTTACGAAGAATTTCCATCAGGAGTACATGTGGAATTGTTTCAAATGACTTTTTGGCAAGTATGAAGGTAATCATGTGATTTTTTTGTCCTTTGGCCTCTTTATCTGATGGATTATATTAATAGATATCCTAATATTAAACTCTTCTTACAATCCTGGAACAAGTCCTACTTGGCCATGGGGATTTTCTTTTAATACACTTCTGGGTTTTGATTGCCAATGCTTTATTATTTTTACATCCACATACATAAGGGAGATTGTTCTATAACTGTCACTTTTGTGTTCTTGGTCAGACTTTATTTTGAAGGCTATGCCAAGTTTCAGAAAATGGTTTGGGAACATGTCCATGGATGTTTTTGTTTTGTTTTTGTCTTTTTGTGTGTGGAACATTTCATGGAACCAGGAAAGAATATTCTCTTTGGATGTCAAACAAAAATGCCAATAAAATCTAAACCTACCACCACTCTTAAAATAAAATTTGAAAATATTTTTCCATTTTTAAATTCTATTCCTTTTTTCCTAAATTGGCTTGAGTCAGATTTGTTAACTTGTATTTTACCAGAAAATTATCCATTTTACTTAAATCTCTATAACATCTCTATATGCGTTACAGTAAGACAGCCCCAGGACCGTCCTTCAGTCTCGTCCCATCTTCCCTCTCTCTAGCAGGATTCCCATGGCTTCCATCTTGTTCATACCCTCTTTTGTACTTCTCTATTTCTGTGTAACACTGGTTTCGTAGATATGGATTTGAAATCAGAAGTGGTAAGCACCAGTGCTGACATCTCCACCTACCTCTTTCAATCTCTCACTCTTTTTTGTTTCCCGCATGACAGTTCCTCTCTGATCCCATTGGCAATCTGTCCTCTGCCCATCCTTCAGATGTTGTTCTTCCCCAGCATTCTGTTTTCTTCCCCTAGTCCTTCACAGTCTTCATAATCTCTCTGTGCTAAATCTTACCCCTTATTATTTCATCCACCAGCTGAAAACTCCCAAATCTATATCCAACCCAGACATCACTCTTCTGAGCACCAGACCAATATATCCTGCTGGCCTTTGGACAGTCTCTCTTGATGCTCACATTTTAAATTCAACCTACCCTCAACTGAATATATCACTCTTCACTCAGCTGTCACCCATTTCTTCTTATGTGCTCTTTTGTTGTTGTTGTTGTTGTTTTTTCTTACATGCTCTTCTTCTGATGAGCTCCTCTATAGAGAAGCATCATCCATGGAGTCAACCAAGCCAGAAAACCAGAAGCCCTTGATGATCCTGAGTGGGGCAGCCTGAACAAGAAGGAAGCTCTCTGGCAGCAGATAGAGAGAAGACAAGATGGCTTGCAGCTCCCAGAAGATGCTTCATTTGTCTGAAAATGAAGCATGTACCTGTTGTCTGTTTCTAATGGCCCTCATAGCTGAAGTTTCGGCCAGCATGTTTTCCTCAGGTCTGGAAGCAGCTGTGACCAAGAATGAAGGATTGAGGTCAGACACGAAAACAGGAATTAAGAAGGAAGACCCAGAACACCCTGGGGCTCCCAGGAACGCCACTGCTCCCTTGCCCTCCAAACTGACATCAGGGGAGTGAAAAGCGGCACCAGAGTTCTGTGTGCCTTGTTAAGATCCCACATTCCCTCCCCTCCCCTCCAACACTCTGAGTTTTATCAGAACAAGGTGACTTGGAGACCTTGGAAAAGATTCCCATCACACCCCTTTCCCAGTGATGTCAATCACTAGAAGCACAAGGCTGCAAGTCCCCTTCCTCTCTCATAGTTTCCTCTCTCTACAGATCTGAACATCTGCTAATCCAGCCCATTGCTCAACGTCCTAGTGGTCAGTACCCTCCACTCTACCCTCTAGAATTCACTTCTTAGCAAAATCCTCTCTATCCTCAACATCCTCTCTAATGTGTCTTTTACTTCTTATGCTAATACCTAGTCCTTTCCTTTCTTTATTTGAGATAAGTTCTTATTCTCTTGCCTAGACTGGAGTGAGTGGTACGGTCATGGCTCACGGCAGCCTCGACCTCCCAGGCTCAAGCAGTCCTCCCACTTCAGCCTTCCAAGTAGCTGGAATACAGGCACACACTATCATGCCCAGCTTTTATTTATTTATTTATTATTGATTGATTGATTGATTGTAAAGATGAGGTTTCACTATGTTGCCCAGCCTGGTCTCAACTCCTAGGTTCAAGCAATTCCCTCACCTAGGCCTCCCAAAGTGCTGGAGTTACAGGCATGAGCCCCATGCCCAGTCCCTGCAGATCTTTCAAGTGGTGGTGGTTTTCTCCTTCATCATGCCTGGTGGTCGCAGAGGCAGCCTTACTGCTGTCTCCAGTTTATTGTCTCTCTTCCCCTAAAACTTACAGCTTTAAAATCCATGCTCTCAGATTCTTCCACTTCCTGCTGTCATCATCAGTCACCTCCCAACGCCAGGGAGGTCTCGTCTTCTAGAGCCAGGCCTACTCTAGTTCACTCCAGCACTATTCCTGTTGTACATAATCCTTTATGATTTCACACACTGAAGATGACTCTTCCAAATAGCCTGACCTCCTGAGTCCTCAAATTATTTTGCTCCTATGATCTTGCCTTCTACCCTCTTCCATATCAGCCACCACTTCCATAAGCATTCCCAAGACTTCATTCAAACAAGCATTACACCCTCTCTGGAATCTCCTTTTCCACTTTCCAACTCTGTGGCTACCATCTAATTCCCTTTAGCCTTTCTATTCCAATACTATTTCAGCTACACCAGAGCATAAAACCCATTAAACTAGTGAACTTACTTGCCTTTCATCATTCCTCACCCATTTTAGGTTCTTAGATTCTACTTTTCCATCGTTGTAATTACTCCTTTGCAAACACCCTCAACTCCCTTGCTCCTGTGTCACTTTGTTCAGAGTCACTTCAAAAATTCAGTCTACCTAAAGCTCATTTTCCACGTACTCTGTACCTGTACTTCTGGAGAAAGTAGAGAAGACAGGTGATAAACAAGGTAAAGAAAATGCATAACATTATTTTAGGCAGTGATAAAGCTAAATAGAAGAGTACTTGTGGAATGGGGTGGCATGGGGAGCTATTTTACATAGACTGACTGGTATGGACTGAATATGTGTGCCCTCCAAATCTATATGTTGAATCCCTAATCTCCAGTGTAAGGGTATTTGGACATTGGCCTTTGGGAGATAATTAAGTTATAAGGGTGGAAGCTTTATGATGCAATTAGTATCCTTATAAAAACAGACAAGAGAGAGCTTCCTTCTTCTCTCTGCTTTCCCTCATGTGAGCATATAGCAAGAAAGCACTCATCCGTGAACCAGGAGGTAGGCCCTCAGCAGGAAATTGATCATACTGGCACCCTGATCTCAGACTTCCAGCTTCCAGAACTGTGAGAAATAAATGTTTATTGCTTAAGCCACCCAGTCTATGGTATTCTTATTACAATAGCTCAGACTGGCTAAGACAGTGACCAGAAAAGGATTCTGTGAAAAAGTAACTTTTGTTTCACAAACCAATGGAGTAAGAGCATGAGCTGTGTGAAGATCTAGAGGAAGAGAAGAACCCAGTGGGGAGATCTGGGCAAAGCCCCAGAGGTGGGAACATGCTTGCATTTTTTAGGAGCAGCTAGAAATTTTGGGTGCTTATTGTTGAGTAAACAACAGGAAAAATAACAGGAGATGAGTCCAATGGCTTGATCTTCATTGTCCGATATAGTAGCCATTAACCACATGTGGCTAGTTAAGTTTATATTTAAATTAATTGAAATTTTAAAATCAGTTTCTCAGTAACACTAGCCATATTTCAAGTACTTGGTAAGCACGTGTGGCTAATTGCTACCATATTAAACACCACAGCTTAGGGAACATTTTCATCATTGCACAGAGCTCTAGTGGACAGTGCTGGCTTGGTCTTATGGACTTCATTGTCCATGCTAAAAAATCTAGATTTTGATCCAAGTTTGAAAGAAAACCACTGGAGAAAGCCATGGAGGAGGAGGGTCTGGACTGTACATTACTCACATTTTACAAAGATTATTGTGGCTGCTGTATGCAGTGAGACTGCAGCATAGCAAGAGTGAACGTAAAGAGTCCAGTCAGAAAGCTATGGTAGTCCAGATCAGGGAGAACGGCATCTTAGACCAGGTAGCAGCTAGTGGACAATTTAAGAAGTGATATAGGCCAGGCACAGTGACTCACACCTGTAATCCCAGCACTTCGGGAAGCTGAGGTGGGTGGATCACCTGAGGTTAGGAGTTCGAGACCAGCCTGGCCAACATGGCAAAACTGTCTCTACTAAAAAGATGCAAAAATCAGCCATGTGTGGTGGTGCATGCCTGTAGTCCTGGCTACTCAGGAGGCTGAGGCAGGAGAATCGGTTGAACCTGGAAAGTGAAGGTTGCAGTTTGCTGAGATTGTGCTACTATGCTCTGGCCTGGGTGATAGAGTGAAACTCTGTCCAAAAAAAAACAATATATTTGCATTATATTTTGGAAATAAAATCAATGAGTTTCTATGAATGTATACTGTGAAGTGTGGAGAGAGATAAATCAGGATGACGTTTAAAAGGTTAATAGGAGAATCAAAAGATATATATATGTGTTTATCAAAATCTTTTATGATCCAAGAAGCCCTGTGCAAATTAAGTTGGCAGCAGTCACAGTAACCTTCAAAAAGATGGGATGTGGATTTAATCTTCTGGGCAACTTGCAAAGATGGAAACAATATAGTTGGCTTGACTGAAATTGCATACTGGGAAGAGACAGACAAGAAAGTTGAAGAGGTCAGATGAAGGTCTTGGAAGCTGGGCAGAGGGATTTAGATTTGAAAGGGGAGGATAAGAGAAGTCACTAATGATGCAATAGTGAAATGAAAGATGGATTGGCATGGGGAGCACCTAAAGCCAGGTAGGTGAGCGGTCCATTCTTTAAAAGATGACAGAGAGCAAATGAGAAGAAGGAGAAAAGAGCAGACATGAGAGGAATTGCAATGACAAGTCAGAGTGTCAGTTTCCTCCTCAGGAAGCCATCTTCACAGAGCCTGCACAAGAAGTGGAAGTTGGGGTCAACCAGAAGGGCCCTTATCTGGCTGCAGACTACTCAGTCAGAGTGAATGACCAGAATAAATGAATAGAGATTCTAAGATCAGAGCCAGAAATGTGGAGACAGGAAAAATTCCAACGGTGGGGTGAGAACCAAGAGAACAAAAGGGGCTAATGTTAGCAGTGAGAAGATAAGAAGCAGGATGGAATGAGGTGCAAACAAAGTCATCAAGAATTAAAAGTGTTAGTCTTGCTCCTTATGGAAGCTCTTCTTTTCCATGTTGCTTGGTCCATGTAGGTTATCAGTCAACCCTCAGTCATAAGGATTGGCTGTTGGTCCCAGTAATCTACATTCAAATCTCCTCATGTGGCAAGAAGGTAGCAGCAAGGGCCAGAATCATCCAACAAGAACACACGCTGATTTTTGGTGTTCTATAAGCATCTCTCCACAAAATTCAAAAACAGGTGAGAGCCAAGTAGAAAGACATTGGACTAGAATAATTCACTTCAGTCCAAGAGTCTTTGTGGTAAATAATATTTATCTCTGTGATAAAGAAAACTCTCTGATCATATTTTTCATTATGGAAATTTATTTCCTCCTCTCCCAGTTTATCTTATTCTAAAAACACAATGGGAGCCCCACCCTGGAGTTCAACAAGCTTGGAGATTTTGAGATTGATTTCTTTTTTTATATTTTGTTTTAGCAGATATTGAACCAAAGTTTTATCAAGCAGAGTATACATGACTTAGATATACATGTGAAAAATTAATTATAAATTGGATCTCTGTTTATTGAACATATTTTTCAACTAGTTTCAGTAAGAAATTTGAAATGAAATTCCTTGGAAAAATAACATTATAAAAATAATAAAAATCACAGGATACAAATGCAATAAATATTTTATATCAGATTTATGGTTGAAAAATGCTAGGGATAATTTTCTGATAACACATTATTACTACTATATAAAGTTAGTCACTACTTTTTTCCAGAGTTCCATATTTTAGGGGAAATTAGCAGTTCCCATCTCACAGAAATATAGGGATACTTCATCAGAATGCTCAGGAAAGGAGTCATCCAGGAGAACCAAGCTATACTGATAATGGAGGGCATGTAAATGTCCCACGCATTTTTCCTGTTGAGAGTTTGCTTTTAAATTTTTCTGGCTCACATTTCCCCGCTTTCAAAAGCAGAATATGCCAAATGTAATTTAATGCCCATATAACAGCATTGCAAACGCTTTCTAAATTTCAAAGCAATTTTATTGTTTTTATACTTTCCTTTTCCTAATTACTCAAAATCACTATTCTGAATGCCAGTTATTGAGCTTATTGAAACTAGGGTAGTTTTTTCCTCACACTAATGACTCTATATTGCTATTCTCTCTTAGTTCTTGTGTCTGATTCTTACATTTTACTATCTCCTCCCACACAGAGATCATCTCTCTCTCTCTCTAGTTTACTCTAAGGCTTCTAATCTGCTTTTGCTAATTTGCATTCGTAGTAGAAAATAAACCATCAAACAAGTTGGGGTTTTTTGTTCCTCAAAACAAAATGGACACTGAATCTAATGGACTATCAGAAAAGTAAACATGGTTTTGTCTTTTAGAGTTTTTGTGTTTTGTTTTTGTGTTTTATTTAGTGATTAATCTGGTAGTTCAGACTTTTTGTTTATATTTTCTGATTCTTGTCTATGTCTCCTATTAGTCTTTTTGTCAGATGCTGAGTTCCTGACAGGTTTGAAATTTCTTAATTCTTGTTTAAAAGGCAAATCAATTAAGCTAAAGTTGCTGGTACTAGCTTATTTAATTAATACATTTTTGCTGGATGCTTTTGATCAGTTTACTGGTAGTTATTTCCAATGGACCTGACCTTCTAATTAACATTGAAGAGATAAATTTCCAAATATAAGATTTCATTACTATCAACATCTGAGTGGATATCTTTTTTAACTGCTATATTGGGTGCTATCTCTTCTATCCAGGTATATGTCCTGTAAGTGAAAATGAACAAAACAAATGTTCCATGAATATGTTGCATGAGGCAAAAAAAAAAAAATGACAAAAGAAAAAAATCCAATTTACAAAAATAAATCATACAGTTTATGCTTCTTCCATGACTACAAGAAAGAACATGATGTAAAACCAGGAGGCCTCATGTCAGGCCACCACTCAGCCCACTGAAGCCTCAGAAATGGCAGATATTTAATCACTGTGAAAAGTCTACCTTCCAGAAGGAATAACTTCAGTCCACTTCAGATCACCCAGGTGCTCTAGAATTTCATGGATTTTATGATCTTGTCTGAAAAAGCAATATATGTTGTTTCATACGTTATTTCTTTGTTTGTTCTTGTGGTTAGGATTATTTTGGCCAAGTTTCTTTCATAGAGTGCTGATAGGATGACTTTTGCATGCAGCAGGCAGCAAAAAAACAAAAATAAAACAATCTAAGCGCAATTCTTAATAAAATATAGTGCTGATGATGGGAGATATTTTAAACTTGTGTATCAGGAGCCAAGAGCAAAATGCCAAGCCATCTAGCTCCGTGGCAGGATCTTTTCCCGGCTCTCAGTTGGACCTTCACTTGTAAGTTTGTCCATAGCCTGGTTAGACAGCTGCACAAGGAGCCTAATTCTAGCTCTCTGAGCCCATGCACCTGGTCCCCAGACTCTAGACAGCAGCTTTGAGACAGAAGGAAGCTCATGAGGAGAGCAGCAACTTTGACCTCATCCCCCAATAGTCGGACTAAAATGTTACCTGCCAGTTTATGAGCTTTGTAGTAAGATTACTGCCATCTATGAAGATTAGAAGGGAGGGAGGGAGGGAGGGAGGAAAAGAAAGAGAGGAAGAGAGGCAGGGAGAAAGGGAGGAAGGGAGGAAGAGAAGGAAGGGAGAGAAGAAAACAGTCACTCATCAGATCATATCATCTGACTTTGAAGAGCCTCTTTCTGACATACAGGTTGCTGTTGCTGTGGAAGGTATTGAGTTCAGGTTTTCTATCATCCCTTATTCCTCACCTCTAGTTGGGGTCTCTAAAACACAGAGTCTGACGTTCAGAAGCATATAACTCATCGAGGGTGTGCTGTCAGGAGAATACCCTAGATAGAACAGAGCAGGAGAGAGAGCTGAACAAGAATGTGGTCTCATGTAAAGTCTTACCTTGGCCTGACCCACATGGGGTACAAAGCGTACCAGAGTTGCCCCTCCCTTAAGGAAATATGGTAGGACTTTTTTTTTATTTTGTATCAGCCAGTCTTTGGCCCCAGAGATGGAAGAGGGAGGGAAACACAATCTCCCAGAGGGGACAGTTCCCATTAGTTGAGTGTGATTCTCTAAAAGAAGAGTGATCTGCCTGCCAAAGTCACTGAGAGATGGGGCAAGTGCCCCAACAGGGAGGGTCTGGGTGAGGAATCCACAGCACCCTCTGCAGTGGGTTCCTGCCTGTGCCCCTTCAGCCAGAGCAGACATTTCCTTTTTCCATGCTTCAATATTTGGAACTTTGGCTTCAAAAGAAGAGTGCTACATTTTACAATGGGTTGACAGACACCTGACATAAGTTAATGAGGGCTGCTGGCCCTGGGAACTGGCTGATTACCCCAGCATGACACTGAGTAACATAGCAGCAAGAGTGAACCCAAGATCTTCAGGGAGGGTGTTTCCTCTCAGAAAACACCATTTGGAGAGAAGGAATAGCACTTGGCAAGATGTCATTTGGCCAATATAAAGTACTGAGTGATGGCGGACAGGTGGCCCAGCTGCTTGGTCTCCTAAGATAGCCTTAGTGATCTTGTCCCTCATATGGCCATCCTCCAATCTAAAATAACTCAATTCATGAGAAACCCATGGCTCTAGGGTAACTCACTCAGAAATCCTGGAAAGATTTCAATTAAATTGACTCATATACATTCATGGTTTTTTTAAAGGGTCTCCCAACTGACACCGAAGTCATAGATAAATCAAAACCCAGACTTGGAGTTGACCTGGATCGTGCCTCAAGGTTAAGCCAGCTTTGACCAGTCACTGCTAATTCTACGACTTAGGCAGCCCCATGCTAAATGCAGGCACTCATGCACAAGTGCTTTGGAAATTAATAAAGGGAAGGAAAGAATTAAAGTGCTTAAAATGAGGGTGGGGTTATGCCCCAGTCTAAGGAGGTACAAGCAATAAAGTAATAGTGAGTGACCTTTGGGAGCTTTCCTGTTCAAGACACAGCACTAAGCCCTTTGCTTTCGATGTCTCATCCCCTGTGAGGTGGGTGCTTTCTCAGTTTCACACAAAATAAGTAGTCGGTGTCAAATTCAGGTCTCCTGACTCCCAAACCTGGGCTACTGTGTTTCAGATTCAGATAGATAATAGAGAGACAAATGGATAGATACAGAGATAGAGATATATAAATAAAAACATAGAACTTGCCGCTTAACTACTGTCAAATGGTCATTTGTCCACATGTTATATAACTATCTGAGAGCCTTAATGGAACATTTGGAATCTCAGTTCACTGAAAATATAATGTGAAGGAACATTTGAGATCATCACAGACAACCCCATGACTTTAGGGTTGAGGGAACTGAGACTCACAGAGCTTGAATTATTCTCCCAATCACACACACATACTACACGCAAAATCCACAAGACAGACCATTTAGACCATTTAGACATACGTTCTGGCTTGGGACATCTTATAATGACCTTCAGGAATGTTATAGAGCAGTTGGCTGCAAACTTAAGTGCATCAGAATCACCTAGAGGGCTTACTAAAACACAGATTATTGGACCTCATCCCCAGAGTTTCTGATCTGGTAGGTACTGGGAGAGGGCTGATATTTTTCAGTTCTGACAAGTTTCTGTTGATCCTTGTGCTAGAAATACAGAGACCAGACTTTGAGGACCACTACCGTAGAGGTAACTACCTACCATGAATGCCAGTGATACCTATCCTATTTATTTACTGCTTTGACCATAATTACATCCAGGTGTTCTCTTGACCCAGGCTGGTCTGTAGATATTCCCTTCATTTGAAAGGGCTCTGATTATAGGCTCTGACACTCCATGGATGGCCAGAATTAATTCAAGCAGCAAGGAGGAAAGTGCCAGGACCACATTGGGTCAGTCTAACCCTTCGTACCTCATCCCTTCTTCCCCAGCTGTGGACTTGGTTAAAGGAGGAAAAGGAGGTTGGCTTCATATGGCTGAGACTGGCTTATTGAAGCCTCCCTATAAAGTTTTGTGTTTATTTTGAAACCACTCAGGAGTCAAGCCTCTAAAAATGTACCCATCTCTACATTTTGGAGTCACTTTTTGTGGCAAAAAATAGTCTCTATTCCTTCTGGAAATAAAGGAACAGATGGTCAACCGGGTCATGAAAGAGGCAGAGGGAACCTCCCAGCTAGGCATTTCCTTGGCAGGGATTTCACACTGAAGGACACACTCTAGTTCATCCACAGCATGAGCCTGCCTTTTCCTGTATATTCTTAGAAGATTTCTTACACTCAGTAACATGCTCATTCTTTTAAAAATCATTAACAAAAAGACAATGAGTTGCTTTATTTCCAAAACCTTGCAGAAAGCTACCTTAAGGACCTGGATAGAAAATAGCCAGTTTGTCAAATTGGAGCTATAGTTAGAAATGCTGCAGGAACCCAAGGAAGCCCTCACTGGCTGCTTTAGGAACTTGGGTAGAAATGACACTGGGAGAGCTGCAGCCATAGATAGGATTCCCCAGATGCCACCCTTGGGCACCTGGGAACCTGCTTCCTCCCTGTCTGCTAGCAAGACAGAAATATGGATTGTTCAATGAATTGAATCACAGAAGGCAGAGCCAGATATATAATTTGTGGGGCCCAGTGGAAAAGGGAAATAGGAGCCCCTTGTTCAAACACTTTGTAGAATTTCACGACAGCAATGGCAAAAAGCACTAAATGAAACTCAGGGTCCTTCTAAGTGCAGGGCCCCATGTACCCACACACAGGTCCCATCCATGAAGCAGTCCGCAGCATGATCCTCATGGCACAGATTTGCAGAATGAGAGAAAGGGAAAGAGAGGGGACAGACATTTCACTTGGATGTGCTGCGCAAGGTGATTTAGCTACATCATTTTATTTAGTCTCATTTCACAGGTGAGGAAACTACAGAGGTGGAAGCTTAGAAAAGTAAAGCCACTTGCCCACGGTCACATGCCTGATACGGGTCTACACTGAGATTCATTTCTGACTCTAAGTCCCTGTTTGCTTGTTTATTTTAAACTTTTCCACATCTGTATTCCTGAAGCAGAATTGGCCTTTAGGAAAAGCCCTTACCTATGTCTTTAACTTCTATTCCCTACAAAGCCAAAGAGTGAATAATGTAATGAATAAGAGAATTAGCAAATGGTCCAAATCCTAGTATAATGATAATAATAAAAGTAGAAACATAGGACGTGGAGGGGAAGAAGAATGAAGGAAGGGAAAAGGGAAGAGAAGAGTGAAGAAGAAGACGGGGAGAAAGCAGTGAGGAAGAAGGAAGGTGAGCGTGTGCTGGACAGTTACTACATACAGTTTTATATGCCTTATTCTGTTTAATCATCACAACAACACTCCCAAAGAAGCCTTGGTTTTGTGCCCGCTCTACAGATGCAGAGCTAGAAGCCCACAGCACTTAGTTAACTTGCTCAATGCTAAAGGCTCAAGGTTTCTGTCCAAACAACGTCTAACGTTAGCCTCGGAGGTCACCCAAAATGGATTTGGGGGCTAGGCAAGGGAACGGAGTCCAAGATAATTCTAGACTTCAAAAATTGTGAACTGCAAGAAAATAATAAACAGAAGGCAGCTCTAGGCAAGAATAATAAGGAGGAGTATAAATAAAACCATTCAAATCCCAGAGTAAAAGCCTCCATACTCTGGCATTTGTGGGGGTCTCCATCCTGCCCGCTTGATCCCACCCACGTATCCTAAAGCTAAGTTTGCCTGTCAGTCTTCCCACCTCAGATGGATTCAGGGGAATGATCTACTCAGAGCCTTGTCTGCAGAGAAGACTCATTCCAGCTGCCTATACGATCAAGCTCGTTCTTCACCCTTCAATATGAACAAACAACTAAAGCATAAACCATAAGAACCGCTGTGCCCAAACCAAACAGCTAACCCAGAGAAATAAGATATAACACAAGGATTATGGCTAACCTTGAAAACTTTCTGATATCTTCAGAGGGATTCAAGAAGTACTATGACCAATTCAAAGGAACTGGTTTTTATTTCTTTTGAAAGGGTATAATCGATGCCTAGGAATGCATTTTTTGGAAAAATAAGATTTCTGTGTAATTTTTGTCAATTATAATACATAATTTTTAAAAAATCAATGCAAGGCCTGAAAAACAGAATGAACAATTGTGAAGACTGAATCAGATAAATGAAAGATAAAGCTGGGAAATCTCCCAATGCATAGAACAAATGACAGATAATTAATAAAAGAAAGGTCTTAAAATATTGGAAGTTGACGCAGGTCAACCAGTCAGTTGACTGGGGGAAAAAAACAGAATTTTTGTTTTAATTCTCAACTTTCTTCTATTTTTATCTTTAATTGTCTCTTCACCTCCATTTTAGGTGAGAATTTTTTAATAGGAAAAAGAAAATAAAAGAAAATTCAGTAGAAAACAATAGTTATGTGCTCAAATTGAAAGGACTCAATAACTAATGAGCAATGAAAGTGAAACAGAAGTACCAAGCAGTAAAAGCAAAAACTATAAAAATTGTATGTGAAAAAATGAAAAATCAAATGGAAAGAACTTTGCATACACAATTAGCAAAATCATTTGACATTTATAAACTATAAGAATAGAGAAAAATCCTCAATATTTCCAGAAATTAAGAAACAGGTAACCTTCTCATGATGAAACTCAAAGGGGCATCAAACTGAGAGTAAAAGTCAAGGGTGCCATGGTTTCAAGTTCTGAGCAGAAAGTCAATTCAATCTGGAATCCAATACTGAGTGATATGAATGACTCTGAAAAAGAAAGTCATCAACATGTCTCCCAAAAGAGCATAGACACACATTAAATCCTGGATAAAGCATTAACAAAGCCATCAGTATATTTAAAAATGTCTCCTTGGTCATAGAACCAAGGAGAATGTATCCCAAATAGGCAAGGGCAGTGCAACATTTTTTGATTTAAATATGTAATCGGCCAGGCACAGTGGCTCACACCTGTAATCCCAGCACTTTGGGAGACCAAGGCAGGCAGATCACGAGGTCAGGAGATCAAGACCATCCTAGCTAACATGGTGAAACCCCGTCTCTACTAAAAATACAAAAAATTAGCCAGGTGTGGTGACGTCCACCTGTAGTCCCAGCTACTCAGGAGGCTGAGGCAGGAGAATCGTTTGAACCCAGGAGGCAGAGGTTGCAGTGAGCCAAGATCATGCCACTGCACTCCAGCCTGGGTAACAGAGCAAGACTCTGTCTAGAAAAAAAAAAAAAAAAAAAAAAAAAAAAAAAAAAAAAAATATATATATATATATATATATATATATATATGTAATCATCTACTTTTATTGAAAAAAGGAGAAAATTGCTATGACTCCAGTGATACAGAATCAATTGGAATTTCTGATTATCAAAAAGATTCCTAGTAAACTAGTATTTGTTTACTTATTAAAAGGTATTCACCAAAAAACCAGCAGCCACCCCATAACATAAGGATTATGGCTAGCCTTGAAAACTTTCTAATTGATACCTTCAGACAGATTCAAGAAATATTGTGACCATTTTAAAGGTACTGGTTTTTATTTCTTTTAAAAAGGTACAATTAATGCCTAGGAATGAAATTTTTGGAAAAATTGGATTTCTGTGTAATTTTTTGTCAATTATAAGAAGTAATTTTTATAAAAATTATTGCAAGGTCTGAAAAATAGAATGAACAATTCTGAAAACTGAATCAGATAAATGAAATATAAAGTTGGGAAATCTCCCAAAACATGGAACAAATGACAGATAATTAATAAACGGAAGGTAGCAGTAAATCATGAGTTCCCATAAAGTAAGGAATGATACAAAATATACATTTGCTTGTGTTCCTCAACATTGTTCTGGATGTCCCAGGATGGGAAAAATAAGCAAAAAGTGTAAATTTTGGAAATGAAGAGACAAAATTGCCATTATTAGCAGTTGATAATGAGAGTCGATTTAATCAACTGAAACGTGTGACTAATAACACAATTCTGTATGCTATAAGCTCAAAGTACAAAACACAAATTCCATTAAATTTATTTACACCAACAATACCTATGACACACCTATGACTCTCTCTAACAAGAAATATGTAGGTCCTATGTGAAAAAACATGCAAGCATTATGGAGAGATAAATAAGGAGATCTAAACAAATGGAAAGATATGACATTTACATGAGAAGACTCAATATTGTAAAGATGTCAATCCACCCTAAATAAATAAGCTCAAGTTGATTCCAATCATAAACCAACAAGTCTTTTTTAATGCAAATTAGCAAGTTCATTGCACTATTCTTCTGAGAAAATTAATGGCAAGTTACTTAAACTTTCTAAGGCGCATTCTCTTCCTGCGTAGTATTGGGATCCTAATGAAACCTATTTCAAAGGGTAGTTGTAAGAATTAAATGAGATAACACACACAAAGCACTTGGCACAATTACCAACTGATAAGAGCACCCGCAAATCTTAGTTTATATCATAGTATGCTCATGCATATAAATGCTCATATATGTCTGATAATGTTCATTGCAGCAGTATTTATAATGGCAAAAATTAGTAAAGCCTCAAATTTCTATCAGTATCACAATTATAATAATTAAGCATAATATACTATATCCACAGCATGGAAAAATATTAGTAACATTTGTTATGACTGTGTCTATATTCTGACACGAACAAAGCAAGTCACAAAACAATGTATGTACGCATTCATGTAAAAAGTATATAAAAATTGGTAGATACATGATAGATGTTTTTAAATAAAAGTAAATATATATTAGTAAATTCTCAGAAATGGTTCTGGAATTATACACACCAAACTGTCACCAATTATTTGTGTATAGAATACAAAGATTGATGATACAAAGTGCATTTCCTTTCTTTATTATAAATGTATCTATTAGGTTGGTGCAAAAGTAATTGCAGTTTTTGTCATCGCTTTAAATGGCAAAACTACAATTGCTTTTGCACCAACCTAATATATTATCTGAAAAATTTAAAATATCATACAATTCTTGTTTACTTTAAAAACTATGAAATAGGAAAGGACAGTGTTTTCAGATTGCAGTTGAGCTTCAGGAGATCTCTGTGCCAGCAGAATTGCCCTCAACGCAGAAGAAGCCTCACGCTAAGCTGCCAGCCTCACCTTGGGGCCACCCATGCTTAAACCTCAGTGTGAACCCCTCAGCCACCAATTCTCTCTTCGGCTTCATCTCCATTCCTATCTGAGCTTGCTACCCCTGACTTACTCTGTGAAACTCCCCAAGTATTCCAACCGTCCACCATGTCCTCTGAAACCTTGAGGTGTGATAACCATGCTCTCTTGTATTCTGAAGGTCTTCCCAGTTTCTCTGTCTGATAACTCACTGAGGCCAGGTGTTCCCTGAGACACACAGCTTCCTGCAGCCCTCTCCAGTGGAGGCTTCTCCCGGCACTGTACCTCCAATTTTATGGTAGGAACGTGGAGAAGGGTCTCCTTCACCATCCAGGGCTGTCTCTAGGCAGTTACTCCATCCCCAGATATACAACTGACCACTACTTAAAGACCCTACATGATCTAGCCCTTGCCTCCCCCTCAGCTTTATATACAATATAGCTCAATCCCAGCCATAAACGACAGTTCAGCAACTGTGAACTACATATGGTTCCCTGAACCCATCATGTGTTTCTTGCTTCACTATATTTACCCTTCTAAGCAGACCTCTTCTTTCTTCTTATCAGAGATAAGAGTTTCGCTCTGTCATCCAGGTTGGAGTATAGTAGCATGATTATAGCTCGCTGTAGCCTCCAAACTACCAGGGCTCAAGCAATTCTCACTTCAGCCTCCCAAGTAACTGGGACTACAGGCACATGCCACCATGACTGACTAATTTTTTTTTTAATTTTTATTTTGTAGAGATGGGGTCTCACTTTGTTGCCTAGGATAGTCTTGAACCCCTGGATTCAAGCAATTCTCATGCCTCAGCCTCCCAAAGTTCTGGGATTACAAGCATGAGCCACCACAACTGGCAGATCCTTCCTTCTGACCAGAAGACTATTTCCTATTTCCCCTACTTCTTGCCCCCTCAATTAGCATGCTTCCAGTAGTACTTTAAGACACAACTTTGATCAGGAAGCCTTTCTCTTCAACCCTCAACCCCCTCCCCCCCCCCCAGCAGCCTGGGTTAAAAGGCCTACTTAGATCTGTTTCGCTGCACACAGACTCTGAGGTGGAGAATCACTCACAGGTAGTTTCTGAGAGGCACTTTTGGGAACAGGCCCTGGAAGACACTAGAGAAAAGGAGAATGGGCTAAGGGAGAGGTTGAACTGCAGTGCAGTCACAGCAAAGGCCTTGGTCGATTGTGTAAGGTACTCTGAAGCTGGAGTGGTCCATCAGAGTCATTACAAATTGGCAAAACAGCATGGGGCCTATACTCTAACACCTACCAGCCATGCCTCCAAGGAAAGCGTTTGATCTTGATTGAGACTGCTCCCTTCACTGTGAACCTGCAGCCAACAGTACTCCAGCAGCAGGTGAAGGAGGCTGGCAATCCGGGCTGTGCACCACAGCTCCTGCTGCGTGACCCTTCTCTGCACTTACCAGCATGTGTTATAATGCGTCAGTCTTCCCTCTAGACCAGGGCTGAGCAAGCTGCAGCCTGCAGGAGAAATCCAGCCCACTGCCTGTTTTGTAAATAAGCTTTCATTGAAACACAGCCATGTTCATTCATTCACACATTGTTTATGGTTATTTTCAATATTATAATGCAGAATTGAGTAGTAGTGACAGACTATGTTGACCTCAAAGCCTGAAAGAGCTACTGGCTAGCACTTTACAGAAAAAGTTTACCAACTCCTGCTCTATTATCTTATACAATATTCACTAACGAGTGCCTGGAAATCAAGTTTTAGAGGAATAACCAATGAATTAATGTATGGATGAATGAGTCACATGGACTTGGGTTTGATTCTTGGCTCTGCCACTCAAAAGCTATGATCTTGGGCACATTGGTTAACCTCTCTAAATTCAGGTTCCTCATCAACAAAATGAGACTTATTACTTCCATTCTAGCGTTGTAGTAAACGTTAAATGGGAAAGTATATATACACTAATAGCACAGTACCTGGCACATACAATATGTTCATTTAAGTGAGAGCCATTAAGTCTATTCAAAAAGTTGTACTACACTTTAAGGCTGAGAAAAAGTCGAATTATGTCCTTCTTCCCTATATGAGTAGACCAGATAGATGTTAGTCGTGTTTGTCTTATCAAAACAAGAAACAAACAAATAAATAAACAAATAGATAAACCTTTAGCACCTGCTAGAAACACAAGGGCTTTCCTGCTGCATAAATGTGACAGACAATCCTGGTAGTTCTCAGAGGTATCATGCTTTATATATCTGGCCCAGATCCTAATTAATTGGTGAAAGCCAGATCCCGTAAATAAGAAGTGCCAAAATTTGAGGATGATGACTAATCTGTCACAGCCATTCAGAATTCCATTTCATTAGCAGGTACAGCCATGCTCTGGGCAAGGCCCAGAAGATTGTTTCCAAAGCAAGATTTCCAGAGGGACCAGTCACGGCACATTTGATGGGGCTGTTAATGCTTTTATATGAGCCACTTTGTTAATGATGATGTATTTAGTTAAGGTAACACTAGATGCTATTAACCTCCAGAGTTCAGTGGTTTAGCACAAAGAAGTTTATTACTCATTCATCCAACAGTCCAAAGGGGGCGTGTTAATTTTCTATTGCTATGTAACAAAAAACACCACAAATTTAGCAGCTTAAAGCAACACAAAGTCATTATCTCACAGTTTTTCTTGTACAGGAGTCTGGGTATAGGTTAGCTGGATTCTTCCTTAGTATCTTATCTAGGGAGATACTAAGGAAGGGAGGGAATTGAGGTGTCAGGATTTCAATCACATCTGGGGCTTGGGGTCCAATTCCAAGTTCACTGCTTGTTGGAAGAATTCACTTCCTCGCAGCTGTAAGGCTGAGGTCCCAGTTTTCATGCTAGCTGCAGTTCAAGGATGTGCTCAGTAACCAGAGGCAACTGTAGGCCCTTGCCACATGGCCCCGCTCCTCTCGCAACCCAGAAGCTTACTTCTTCAAGGACAACAGGATAGTCTCACTCCAGTCTGCTAGGGTGGACTCTTGCATACAATAACATAACGTAGCAATCAGCACAGTGACTAGCCCATCACCTTGCCCTTACGACGTAAGCTATGAAGGGAGTTAGTATCCCATCCTATTCATGGGTCCTGCCCACGCTTTAGGGAAGGAGACTACATACTCCTGCTCCCTTAAGTCCTCATTATCTTCTTTCTCCTCTTCTCCTTATCCCCTTCTTTCTGCTCATCTCCTCCTACTCCTACCACTAGCCCAGTTATTGTCATTCTCCACCAGGGGTCTCTGTATGTTTAGGAGACCCTATTGTTTGTCTACCTCATAGCCACTTTCTCCTCTTTTTCCTTTCAATAAAATGCTAATATTGCTCTGGTATCCACCCTACTCCATATAACCATATTCTCAGTCCAAACACCAAAGACACAAATCCTGATTGGTTTAAGCAATCACGGTTGTTAAAATTCTGACCAATGAGACCTGAAGGAAATCTAATGGTGAGCTCCTAGAAAAGGTTTCCAGACTGATTAGAACACATACAAGAGACAATGTCATCATTCTTCTGCTGCTGAATATTTGCAAATGGGCAGCCATTTGAGAAGCCAGCTTTAAGCCTGGAATGAGGAAGGCAAAGTTAAAGGATGGAGAGAACCTTAGTGATGTCTTTCTGCTGCTGAACTAACAATCTCTAGAGTCTCCCTGCGTTAAGACCTCTTGTTGTAGGAAACAATATTCTTATTATTTAGATCAGATTGAAACTGGATTTCATATACCTGCAATTGTAGACACCTAAATGATTGGGTGGGTGTGTATCAATTTTTAATTGTGACACCACCTACAGAGCACAGTGTAATTATGCAAAATATTGTGGTGCCCTTACTTCACATGGTGTAGTGGGAAACATTAATGATGATGATGATGATGATAACCTTAGCAACAAAGTAGACAGAGGCTGCCTCTGGCCAAGGATTGATGTCAAGGTCACCAACATGAAATCTGCAAAACCAATTGCTGCTGATTTTACTGAACAGCATCTAGAAGTAGATAAACATTTTCTGTAGTCTTCCAGATTTAGCATTATCCAGTTTGAGAAATCAGAGTAAAGTGTCCCAGTGACAGACTTTAGAGAAGCTGTTAATGAGTTGATATTAAAAGCTTGATTGAAGGCCCCTTTCCAATCCAAATCAGTGGAGCAGAGTAGTCCAAATCAGAATTCCGTTGATTTATTCTTAATGAGGTTGCAAGGAGGTAAACAGAATTCATGCTCCGGCTCCATTAGCATCGAGTCAGCAGTTGGTATTCCCAATACAAAAATGCATTCTCAGCGAGGTTTGTTTTTGTTGTTGTTTTATTTTTGCCATGAACATGCATCCCACCCATATGGATGATGTGAACTGAGTAGTTCTTGACCCAGAAAGCCAAGTGAACTCTTGAGGAATTGGGTCTATTAAAAGTTTAGTTGGCCTGTAGTGCTGACAGCAATGCATCTGATTCTGCACAGTGACTCACACTTGAAAGGTATCTTGTATCACTCCATCCATCCATGTGCATCTTGGGGGAAAAATAGAAAAGGCAAGCCATGCATTAAATTATGAAGGTAAAATATTTCAGGTAAGTGGCTCCATAAAGCCAGACAGAATGAACATTCTACTGGCAGTGTCTGGAGAAATCTGTCAGCCTTCTATTTCTATTTTATGTGAATCCAATAAACAGATGAGGCCAAACTAGGGCATTTTGCAAACGTTGAGAGGAGATTTGTTCATGTTCATCAAGTCACATTGCTTGTGATAGGTTAGCAGTAGGTCTCTAAAAGAATGGAAATTTTCTTTTCTTTTAAAGGTGTATGGAAATGAGAATCAAAGCCAAAGATCATCTGGAGTGGTCTATTTTTAGAGAAAGCGATTTGCTGAATTTGTCATTCATTCAGGAGGAGAGCCCACTGTGAGCCATGGCAGGCATCTGTAGCAACAGCCAGCTCTTAGAACAAAACTCTTTCCATCCTTGAAAAAATCTTTCCATTCTTGAAAAATCTTTTCATTCTTAAAAAGCATGAAAAAGGAATATTATCAAGTACAAAGGCAGGTGAGACAGGAAGCGAGGGAATAAGAAAATATAAGGCATTTTCTATATATTTGTGTACATGCTACTATACAAATAGTTTTACTAGTGTGTGTTCATCTGCTCATAAGCTTTATCAGCGCATAGGTGTTAAGATATATGTTTCATGGGTATGTGTGTCTATATCACATGCTCTGTGAATGTAAGTAATAATAGCTAACTAATGTTTATTGGATTGATACTGTGTCCCAGACTCTGTGCTAAGAGCTTTATGGGTATTCTCTCTTTAAATTATCTCAATGGCTTACATTTTCCACTCAACAGAGAGGCTAATAGAACTATTAGGATTCAGAACCAAAATTTGGATCCTGACAGCTTGACCATTTTGGGCAAACAGCTCCCCAGGGCCCATTGCCATTGATTAGGTTGCTATGCTGCATGGAGACTGTGTTTATATGTGTGTTTGGATATTTTCTGTTTGTTTTAGAGAAAAGCTTAAAGGATATCAGTACTTTTATTGTCTGTATTAAATCAGTACATTTACTCAGACTGAGACAATTAACCTAACAAACACACCCATATTCTTGGTAACACACTGATGTATTCAGCAGCAAATTGAAATTGAAAAACTAACATCTGAAAGCATTTGTAATTCCTGATTGATTTTTTTTTTTTTTTTTTTTATTGAGACAGAGTCTCGCTCTGTCACACAGGCTGGAGTGCAGTGGCTCAATCTCGGGTCACTGCAACCTCCGCCTCCCGGGTTCAAGCAATTCTCCTGCCTCAGCCTCCCAAGTAGCTGGGACTACAGGCACATGCCACCAGCTAATTTTTGTATTTTTTAGTGGAGATGGGGTTTCACTATGTTGGCCAGGATGGTCTTGATCTCTTGACCTCGTGATCCGCCCGCCTTGGCCTCCCAAAGTGCTGGGATTACAGGCGTGAGCCACCGCGCCCAGCCTCCTGATTGATCTTTATCTTCAAATATTATATGTCTCATAGTCCACTTAGTTCACTCTGGTGCCTTGCCATCTGGCCTCTGGCTCATACAATCAGTCTGTGTGAGGTTTCGGACTACACATTTAGGGGATTTGAACTCTCTTTACACCACATCTTCACATGGATATCTAATAGTCATCACAAAATTAACCCATAAAAAGCAACTACCCAATATCCAATCCCTTCATGAATCAGACATGCTTCTTCATACTGTCTATCATCTAAGTAAATGGCCACTCCCTCCAATGGCAACTATAGAAACCAAAAACCCTAGAGTCATCCTTGGCTACTCTCTTTATTTTCAAACCCCACATTCAACCCACTAAGAAATCCTGTAGACTATAACTTCAAAATACGTCCAGAGCATACCACTTCTTATCATGTCCACTGCCATATGCCTGGCTTAAGCCATCTTCTGTCTATAGAAATGCTGGTCCTTTCTATAAGTCATAAGTCAGGACAATCTTTTTAATAGGTCTCTTCAAGTAGTGAAATTCTATAACACTTAGAATAAATCCAAAGTCCTTATCAAGGATCTGCTTGTGTAACTTTATCCTTGTCTTTTGCCTCCTCCTCTCCCTCTCCTAGTCTACTCCAGTCATTGAAGCTCAAGCTCCTTGATGTTCCTCAAACACACAGAACATCTTTCCATCTCCGCTTGGGAAAATGACCAGGATCAAAGACTGCTAGTGGGAGATGTTCCAAAGTGGCTCATAAAAGAAGTGCCCAGGAAAGGCAGGGAGTATTTTGCTAACCAATTGCACCATAGGAAGTAAGGTCACAGCAGCTAAGCCCAGGAGAGACTGTCCCTCCATGATTAGGTCTTCAAGGGACAGTGATGACTGGTCCCCAGGTCTCCATTAGGCCAAGGCTGTGAAGGCAGCACATATGCTCAGTCATGAGGCAATATGGGTGGGTCATGAGCATGGCTTTTGAGGTCTTAGGAGACATACGTTTGATTCCTGACTCTACTGCTTACTATCAGCATGTAACTGTGGGCAGTCACTTGGTCTTTCTGAGTCTCAGACTCCTCATATTTCAATAATCTCTCAGATTTAATCTCTCACAATAATATTTTGGATTTATCAAAAATCTACATATGCCCATGAGAGTATAGCATATACCTGTTAAATATATTAACTAGACAAATTAAAGATAATTATGACTAAAATAACACACACACAAACCCAACTTACAATAATTTAAGCAAATATGGGTTTGTTTTTTCCTTACATAGCAAGAAGTCTGAAGGTAGTAAGTGGCTGGCTTAGTTCAGCTACTCAGCAAAGCCATGAAGATCCACCTTGTCCAGTTCATTTATGTACTCTTATTTATTGCACTGAAACGGCAGGAGGGCTGCTGTAGCTCTTGACATTATTGCCTATGTTCTGGACAAGAAGGGACGAGAGAAAGGGAGAGACAACTATGTCTTCTCTATTAGGAAACCAAAACTCTCTGGAGAAATCTACATTAGACGTACATTTCATTGGCCAAAACTGTCACATGGCCATTTCTAGCTGTAAGGAAAGCTGGATACACTGCTGTTCCAAGAAAAATGGAGGTGTTTTTTTGTTTGTTTTTTTTTTTAAGAGGATAAGAAGTAGGAATTGGAAATTGAGTATACAACTAAAAGAGTCTGCAGTAGGAGGAAAAAACAAGGGAGAACTGCTTTGAGAAAATAAAAAGTACCAAAGACATTCTTCTACGTTGTCGTTTGTCAGTTTTCTTCATTCACATTTAGATTTTTAATTCAACTGTAAATTTCGGTGTGGTATGAGGAGACAAAGGAATCCAATTTGTCCTAAACCATTCTTACACTCACAAAATTCTACCCGCACTCACCCACCTGTTTCAGGGCTCTGTTTGGTTCAATTCCATTGATATATGTTGTTTTTCATAAATATCATGTATTTTTTTTAATTCCTATGGTTTTGTAGTATGTCTTAAAAGCTGATTGGGATATCCCTATCTTTGCTCCTCTTTCTAAATATGCCTAATCCAATCTACAAGGAATTTACAAATTCGGGGTGGTGAGACACACAAAAAGAGTGAATTATAATATGATACAAACTGAAATAAGAACAATATATATGGAGTGCAAATTATGGGAGACCCAAAGAGCAATTTGTTGATTGGAATAATGGAGGCATCTTCATTGATCCAGGCAGCAGTTATCTATTAGGCACTGCCTGTGTGCCAAGCATTTCAACACTGAGTGTTAAGCTCTCTGCAGTGAACAAGATAGAAAACCTCCATACCCTCATGAAGGTCACATTTTAAGAGAGGCATAGACAAGAAACAAATAAGTAAAATAAGTTCCAATTATGACAAAATCTAACACAACAAGTAGCTTTCTGAAAAAGTGAGAGCGTGTTCACAGACAGAAGAACAGCGTGAGCAAAGGCTCAGAGGCAGGAAAGTGCCCACTACTAGTTAATTGCAGCTGAAATACTGAATGTGAGGATAAGGAACATGATCAGAGTAGGCTGGCACGAAATGTCTGGCTTGGTCAGAGTGAGCAGGACTGATTCCTGGCTTCACCATTTACTTGCACTGTGACCTGTATCACTCTGACCCTCAGTGTCATCGTCTATTAATTGGAATATAATTCTTTGTAAAATTGTACAGTGGCTTTAATGGGAGAGTGCACATTAAGTGTCTGCCATACAGTTACTACTCCATAATTGAAATCCATTTTCAAACAATAGTGCTCTGTTTACTGTTCCACTTCCTTTGGAAACTGCTAAATTAGATTCCTGGCTGAAGCCATCCCTTTCTCAGTTGATAAAATATTTTCAGTTATATTTAAGGACGTAAGACTGAACAATAAATGTAAAAAATGAACCACCTGCTAATTAAAAGTTTCATTTGAACTAATTCACTCATTCATTCTTTCATTCAATATCTTTTAGGCCAACAATGTGCCAATCATTGCTCTAGACAACCACTTGGTGTCCAATCAAAACATAATAACAGCTACATGTGTAATTTTTAAAATTCTAGTTACCATATTAATAAAAGCAAAAAGAAACTAATGAAAATAATTTTAATAAAATCTATATAAGAACATGACTCAGATATTTTAATTTTTTTATATTGTCTCCCAAATCAAGTATGTATTTTACCTGACAGCATATTTGAGTTCAGACCAGCCATGTTCTTCGTGCTCAGCAGCAGCACATGTGGCACGTGTCTCCATTATTCTCGTACAGCACAGTGTGCACGTAATGTCTACATATTCTACACACTTGGGAAACAGTGTGAACTATGAACAGAACTGACAAGACTCTCATCTCAAGGGCTTTACATTTTAGTGAAAATAACTGAACATGCCTCTGGATTTCTAATTAATTGAAGTACAAGGTTTATATCTGGCTTTTTGTATGGTGACATTAAAGCCATGGGACAAAGAGCATTTTCTTTATCTCTTATTATTTCTAGGAAAGTAACCTGCTCAATTATCATTCAAATCCTAAATATTGATCTACCATTTCACTATTAGACACTTACAGTTCTCTTATACAAACAGAAATCCCCAACCTCCTGCCAGACCCCCTTCAATTAATACCAGACATAAGCCATACTAACCCTCTCCCTCTTGATACACTAGTTGTATTGATCAGTTGTTTAACTGCTGAAACACACAACCCCCAACTCTCAGTGGCTTATCACCACAAATATTTATTTCTTGCTCTTGTCACAGATCAGTGTCAGGAACGTGCCAGAAATTCTTATTTTAATGCTGTACAATCCACCAGTGTTTTACCTTATGACTTGTGATTACTGAGTCTATTTAAGAAATTCCTCCCTACCCAAGGTGCCAAAGATATTCTCCTATGTTTTTATTTGTTAGTTTTATTCTTTCACACTTAGATATTTAATTCAACTGTAAATTTGTGTGTAGCACAGGGAAAGGAAGGAATCCAATTTGTTCTAAACCATTCTGATACTCACAAAATTCTATATGCAGTCACCCACCTTTTTCAGAGTTCTATGTTTGATTCAATTCCATTGATATAAATTGTTTTATATGGTATTTTGTAAGTACATATTTATTTAAAAAATAAATATCATGTATTTTTAACATTCTTTTGGCTTTTTAGTATGTCTTAAAATCTGGTTGGGATATAACTCTCTTTGCTCCTCTTTCTAAATAGGACCTTGGCCCTTTATTCTGTAAATATTTTTATTTGCAGATGTTAATTTGTTCAGTATCCTTTGGGAATTACTTTTAAGTTTTATAGTAACTGGGAAAAAATTGACTTACTAAACTGTTAGGCCAAGCATGGTGGCTCATGCCTATAACCTTAGCTACTCTGGAAGCTGAGGTGGGAGGATCCCTTGAGCCCAGTAGTTCAAGACCAGCCTGGGAAACATAGTGAGACCAGGTATCTACAGTTTTTTTTTATGTTAGCCAGGTATGGTGGCACATGCCTATAATCCCAACTACTTAGGAGGCTGAGGCCGGAGGATGGCTTCAGCCCAGGAGTTTGAGGCTTCAGCGAGCCGTAAGGGTGCCACTGCACTCCAGCATAAACATGGTATACCTTCCTATTATTCGGGTCTTTTTATATATGCTTTAATTAAACATTTTAAATATCTGCACAAAATTATCCTTGCTGCTCTGCAACCCTTCTCTTGGTCTCTTTATATCAAGTCTTGTATTTTTTGTGCTCATCATCTCCAGCTGGTTCCCCGTGAAAGATTGCTTAGTCTTGCATCATGCCTCCGACATTGCCCCTTAATTCTTTAGGATATGTATTATGCCTATATTAAGTTTATATTCTGTTCTGGTCCATTCATTGTCTTCTCTATTCCACGTTATTTTTTCCTGAGGGTTATATTCCCCTGGCAGTATTTGCTGCCTTAGCTGGTGATTTGCATGTGGTGGGGGAAGCAAAAGTGCAAGCCATCGAGCATGTCCCTTGCTGTCATTTGAGGAACGAGTAATGTACCAAAGAGTAAACTTCCTCTGGTCCTGTTATCTGGATTCAACTACTCCCTGTTTACAACCCCCATCACCCAACCAATGAATGCTTCTTTTCAGGAAACTTCCCTGCACCTTCGCATTGGGCCTTTTTTTTTTTCTTTCTTTCTTTTTTTTTTTTTTTTTTTTTTTTTGCCAAAAGCTGTCATATAGCCCACATATAGAGGGGAGGCCAGGGACAACTTCGGGGCAGGTCTTTGGCCTACCCTTGATATATCTGTCCACCATGGCAGCAGCCATCCAAAGATTCTCTGCAACCCCATAGCCTCCAGTGTGCCCCAAACTGACATTGCTGCATAAATGCTTTGCATGGACAAGAGTGTGGGAGGCAATGAACTTCTTAAAGCCATGTAGGAGAGAGAAGGGACCCAACAACAACAAAAAAATGATACCCTGTATATGCAACGGTACTCAGCTGTCTTCTAAGCTTAAGACTTTTTTTCCCATATAAATGGAACCCAAAGGTCTACTGGTTTCTCTCTTTTCCTGTGTCCTTGGAGCCTTCAACCTTCTTCCTGTCCTATGTGGAATATCCAGGAATGGATTCAGGGGAATCAGCATAGTTTATCTTCATTATTCTTTCAGTCAGGTGTACTTATACACACACAAACACACACAGACACAAACACATGTAAATTTTTCTATTGTTTGCTTTACTGTTTATAGCCAGAGTTTTCAAAACAATGTAAATAATAGTTTTTGTTCCTAGAATAAACTCTATTTGACCATAGAATATAATTCTTTCAATGGATTTATTTGGTTTCCTAGTATTTCACTTATAATGTTTTTCTTTGTATTTAGAAAGGAAATTGGTTTGTAGAATGTGGATGTTTGTATATCTGTGTTCATGTGTTCTTCACTGGGTTCCAGCAAGGGAATGGTATAGGTTTGAAAAAAAGTAAATTTGGATCTATGTTATGAGACAGATTATATAGTATAGAATTTATGTGTTTCTTAAAGTTTTTGAAGAAACTTGCCCATAGTTTCTGGGCAGTGGCTCACACCTGTAATCCTAGCACTTTGGGAGGCTGGGGGCGGGTGGATCACCTGAGGTCAGGAGTTCAAAACCAGCCTAGCTGACGTGGTAAAACTCCATCTCTACTAAAAATACAAAAAATTAGCCTGGTGTGGTGGCAGGCGCCTGTAATCCCAGCTACTCAAGAGGCTGAGGCAGGAGAATCGCTTGAACCCAGAAGGCGGAGTTTGCAGTGAGCTGAGATAGCGCCATTGCACCCCATCCTGGATGACAAGAGCAAAACTCTGTCTCAAAAAAAAAGAAAAAGAAAAAACAGTCCAGCCACTCTTTTGCAGATAATTATTTAGAAATCATTTTGTATATTTTCTCTAATAATTGAGTTAATCAGCTATTCTATAATTTTAAAATTAATTTTAGCAATTTACATTTTCCCAGAGAGGTTATTTTTTAAGGCCAAATATTCAAATATATTAGTGAAGATTCTCAAATCATTTGCATTTGTGGTTATACCACCTTTCTTATTCTAAATTTTGTTTTAGTGGAGATATTTTCTTTTCCTATTGATTAGACTAAGTAAATTTTTCTGTTTTGACATTTTTTCAATAAACTAGTTATTAGATTTATCTATTTTATGATTTTTTGGTATCTCCCCTGATTTATTTGGCCTTGCTTTGTTTTTCTTTTTATAATCTTTTAGTTGTTTCTTAGTTCGCCAATATTTATTATTTCATTTGTAACAATGAACTCTTTAGCGGCTTTGAAGTTACCCTTAAACACAACTGTGATTATATCCCCTACATTTTTTACACTTATTATTTTCACCACTATTTTTTAATACCCTGAAATAGAAGAGGATGTGTGTGTGCATGCATACATGCTAATGAGAGGTGAGGGTTAAGTTCCCGTTGGTTAGGTGTGTTAATGTTTGCCTTTGGGTTATTAAATGATTGTTCCACAGTTCTGCGCTAATAGAATGTGGCCTGTTTAATCATCTAGTCTGAGGAACTCATTGAGAAGTCCTTGGTGGTTTCTTACAAGGTAATTTTTGTGAGTGTTTCATAAGCACTTGAAAATAAAATATATTTACTGAAGTGTAAAGAACTTAATATTCTCGATTAAATCAACATTATAAGTTCAATTGTTCATATATTTTATACTTTCTTTTACAATGTGAGATTTAGCATGGATTGAAGGATATCAAAGTATTTTCCTACTGGTTCATTTCTATTTCTTTTATAGTTTAAAAATTTTTATCTTCAATAGTCTAATGTCATATTATTTGGTGCACAATAACACATAACTGTTTAAACTTCATTTTGGATTGTACCATTCACCACTAAATTCGACTCTGTCTTACTAATTTATTTTAACTTAAATTCAATTCTATCTAATATTAATACTGCAAAGCCCTCCTTTTTATCAGCATTTGTCATTCTCTTTGCTAATTTGTGTTTGATCTTTAGGAGTTATTTTGGTTTTAGTATGGCTCTTTTAAACTACATTGTAAATGTATTTAATGTGAACATAACCCATTAACATATACTTTGCAGGGGCAAAGGAAAAGCCTCTCTTTAACCTCCTAAAGGTTCACTGAAAACTCAACACACAAAAGGCAAATTAGTAGAAGAAATGGCATAGAAATGTGTTAGTGTGTGTGTGTGGGAGAATCACAGAATGATTGCACCACCCACAATGGGGTAAATAGGATTATATACCCTTCTTCTTAGGGGAAAGGGAGATGAGGAAGTGTGGATGATTTTAGGGGGGCAACATATGATTTTTAAGGAAATTCAATGGGCTTGAAGAGAATACAGTGGCCTCAGAGAAAGTTTTTTGGACCCTCAGAGCAGACAGTGGTTTGTGACAAAAGTCTGTTCAGGTCAGGGAAGGGACCAGAGGTCACTGTTTTCTTCTTTGGCAGGTCCAGGCTTTAGGCAGATAAGAGGACTTCAGAAAACAACTTCATCCTGTACTTTGGAAATCACAGAGGACTGAGAGACAGGGCAGGGGAAGGTCTGAGACACCATGAGGATGCTTCTTTAGTTCAGTCTGTCAAAGCACCATATTTGGGGTGTCCCAACAACTGCCATATGTTTGATTTTGCATCTGTCTTTTTATTTTCTATTTCTGGAGATTATCATATTTCTTGCTAATTTTTTTGTTTTCTTTTTAAATCATTCTTTGCCATGTGAACTTTTTTCCTGATAAACTGAAGACAATCTAACTTGTAAAATATACTAACGGCTACTTTTTAAATTCTACTTAACACTATTGTAACTATGTAACTCTAAAGTATTAACACTGAGAATAGAATAACACATCCTTCTCCTCTTCTATCCTAAGAGACAATAATAATAGGAACTACCAGATAGTGTTGATCAGAAGATTAAAAGAACTGTAAAGTTCTATGAACTGTATCTGGCACATAGAAAGACTCAAATGTTTCTGTAACTGATAACACTGCTGTAGTCATTGTTACTTTTTCTCCATATAAAATGAGGAAATTCACGTAACCTGACTTCCTTTTTTAGTCCCTTGACTTTTCCAGTAGTAAGCATTTTCACCAGGAGTCCCCAACCCCTGGGCCATGGACCATACCAGTCCATGGCCTTTTAGGAACCTGGCTACACAGCAGGAGGTGAGTGGGGGGCTAGTGAGCATTACTGCCTGAGCTCTGCCTCCTGTTAGATCAGTGGTGGCATTAGATTCTCATAGGAGCAGAAACCTTATTGTGAACTGTGCATGTGAGGGCTCTAGGTTGTACACTCCTTATGAGAATTTAATGCCTGATTGATCGGAGGTGGAGCACTTTCATCCCCAAACCATCCCCACCTCCACCTCATCCATGGAAAGATTGTCTTCCATGAAAATTGTCTCTAGGGCCAAAAGGTTGGGGACTGCTGCCCTACACCACTTGTGTTTTGTTACTACAATTTATGGTATTTTTTATTATTGTTAAAACATTTCTAAACAATGTGTCATCTGTTTCTTTATTTGTGATGAGTTAATTTTCTTTGTAAGCTATATCTATACTAGTCATTTTAACTTACCCATGTTTAAATGATTCCAAGCACAGTATTTTTGTGCCTCACATTTCCCATATTTCCCAATGCTTTTGTTTTCTCTGATCATAAATGGTCATTTGTCTGCTTTAAGAATATTTAGGTTATAGCTTTGTCTCACATTGCCTCATATTGTGGAAGGGAAATTTGAAGTGATCTAAGATTTCTTTCTTTGTGGTTTACCCATTTTCCTGTCTATATGCTTTGATATCCTTCCTTCCTTTTTTTTCTCTCTGATTCTGCAAATAATATTTTAATTTGGTTCCACTTTAAAAAAAAAAAAAGGTAGTTTCCTTATTACCTCCCTAATGAGCACATTAACTACATTTTCATATACAGAAAACATAGATACATTCAACTGTTTACAAGTCATGCCTCCATATGTTTATATTCATGTGAAGTATATGAACTTATTTACTTGTATATATTTGTAACTCTTACATACTGTACCTTTTAAAATAACTAACACGTATTATGCTTATTTCCTGAAAGTTCATTCATCTATGATTATTTACAGTGAAGAGAATCTCTTTTGAAGAATTACAATAGTTGTAGTCATACTGTGAGAATTCAATTAATTTTTGGTGCCGTAACCTTCTGACAGGTAACTTTAACATGCTGACAGGAAAAGAGATGTCTCTTTTCACTACACTGACCTGACACATAGTGATCCCCCCACTGACAGATTTGGGTCTTCTTTCTCCATTTAACCCAGAAGCTCTCTCTTATCTTGTTTTTGAACAGTGCTTGTGCCATAGTCATTCTGAAGTCTACTTCAGGATCCAATTATTTCTTTATATCTTCCTGAACGTCTTTAGTGATTTTCAACTTATTGTACTTTCACTTTGCCTTCCATGAGAACTTCCCAAACATACCCATACATAACCAGATTACCTTTCTGCAGACAGTCTTTCTCTCGTTCACCTTTCCTACCATTTTACATTTTACTATGCCATTATATTACTGGTTGCTACAAATTCTTCCTGAACTCTTCAAGACCATACTTTTCTAATCTAGTTTGGCCATCTCAGCTTTTATATCTTATTTTGAAGATTGTGTTTCCTCATATGTATTGAGAGAACAAAGTAGAGAGTATATAAAATTTACTTTTTATTCCAACAGTAAGCATTTTCCTAGTTATGTTCCCCTTTTACTCCTGAGTGTTACCATCATTACTTCATTTTATGTTTTAGAAGTTTTCGTTGGCACTAGAGTATTGATTGATTTTTATGTTATTTTATTTTTAAATGAAAAAAGAGTTTCCCAACATCTACAATATGTACCTAAATATAGTGAGAAAAGTCTCCTATTATGGGTGATTTCAGAGTCATGTAATTCTTGATCTTGCTTTTCAGGTCTATGAAAAAATTTCTTTTAATCAATTAAAAAATAAAAATAAATTTCAAAGGAGTCATGTTATTTTTTAAGCTAGAAGAGATGTCAGTGTATATACTTGGGTGAGAAAACAACCTCAGAGATCAAAAGAATAAGCAGATTATAAGTCTTCCACAACTATTGGCCATTATCAGCATTAGCATCACCATTGATAAATATAACTTCATAAAAATATTGTTATAAACTCATCCACTAAACATATTCAATGAATAAAGTTAAAGATGAGTGACAAACTAGTCTCTGTCCATAGAGGCCACATGAACTGATTTATAAACATATAAAAAGATATTTAGCCCCACTGATAAGAAATTAAAAGTTTTTTTTTAAGTTTTGGTGTCATTTTTACCTGTGAAATCAGCAAATATTTTTAAAATTAATTGTAACAAGTACTAGTTATGGTGCATAGAAAAAGACACTCTCTTATACCAGCCAATGGTCATTGTGTATGCAAACATGTAGGTACAAAATGTTCATTCCAGTATTGTTTGTAATAGAAAATACACTAGTGAGGGTAAGGATAGGCTGCTATAACAAAGAAACCCAATAAATATTCAGTGACTCAAAAAATATAGTTGTTTATTCCTCTCTCACATAGGTTTCAAGGAAAGCTGTTCAGGTTAGCAGGGCAGTTGTACTCCTTTCATTATATGGCATTATATATGAAAGACCTTGGAAGACCCAGTTCCTTCAAAGATCCTGTTTAGCTGTTCCCTGGGACATCTTCACAACCTCCATGTTTGAATGGGGCCCCCACCACATCCATATTACAAGCAGTGTGAAAAGGGAAGAGAGAATGAAGTAGGCATGCACACAGCCTTAAGACTGAATTTCAGAAGTGATACACAACATTTCATTGTATTCTGTTAGCAAAAACACAATCTTGTTTCTGCTTTTATCAGCCAGAAGCTCTGAAACATATAACCTAGCCACATACCAAGGAAGAAAATTAAAATGGATTTTGGTGAAGAACTACAGGTCTCTGCCTCAAGAAAATGGAATTATTAATTAATCTGGTACCTCCATCCAATGAAATATTAGGCTTCAATAAGAAATAAGTTAAATCTCCCATGCTACTAGATATATACAATAAAAAGATCCTCAGTATATATTATGAAATGTAAAAATCATGATACAGAAAAAGATACATTGTATATTAGAGGAGTGGTTTTTAAAAGAGGCGATCTATACCCTATGCACAGGCATACAGACACAGAACAGTGGCTGGAAGAAGCAGCTGTTCATAGAGGTTTTATCCTCAGTTGAACCAGAGATCTGACGTGAGAAGACTTACTTCTCAACAGGTTTCTTTTTTGTACTGTATTTTGTTTACCGTGTATGTATCATTATTAATGTTATAGAATATAAATATAAATATGAACAAGTTCTTCCCTTGCTTACCACATTCAGCAATTATCTGTTGCTACTAGATGTTGTCAGGTTTATTAACACATTATTGAGCTCTTTTCTTGTCTTAGGCTTTGAACTTGAAGCTCCTTTCCTCCTCGTTTTCCTTCTTTTGCTCATAAATACTGTCCTAAAATATGCCTCCAAAAATGATCCTGCCTATTTTTTTACTTTTTTCTCACAAGACTGAGTTTAATGCCGTATAATGAATGTAATAGATCTGTCCGTGTATCTCTCTCCCCAATGAGTGAAAACTTGAGGACAAGGAGCATGTTGTTGCTTCTCCTTGTCCCCAACAGAATGGATGACAAAGAGCATGTAGCTGGTATTTGTGGAAAAGATCCCCCCACTCACTTAATTTAACAGACATTTATCAAGTGACTATATGTCTCCTCTTTTAAGTAGGTTATCTGCTCTTCATATGTTTTCCTATTTCTCTTTTTTGCCCTGTGTATTTTCTCCCAAAAAATAACTGTTCCCTCTCCCTCACGTATAGTTTAAAGGACACTAGTTTTAGAATCTAGTTGTGTAAATATCAATCAGGGAGCAATGAAATTTATTTTAATAAAGAAGAACATGCATTGATATGAACCACTTGTTTTTAATATTTCTACAGATTGATATAAAAATATAGACACACATATGTAGGTGTATGCATACTCGTTTATATATTTCATAGCTCTGTCCACTAAGAAATCTGGAATTTTAGAGCCTAAAATTAATGCCACCCCATAGCAATAAGCACATCTAGTCCCCAGACATCCCAGTTTCTAGATGCCATTCCCCAATAAAACTAACCAGGTTCCTTGAAGAAATGGATGGTTGCTTGGGACAGGAAGAATACAAGATAAGCCTAGAAAACTCTTGCAGAACGTAGGGAAGCGTTCAAAACTGACTGGGGCAGGGGACATGCCTAGAAGGAAGTAGGTACCAACTAAAAGGAGCTCTGAATGAGCAAACCTGGGACCATTTGAGCAACAAAATCAATCATGATAATGAGGAATTGTAACCCACAGAATAAAGCAAATATCTATCATTCCATACTGATAGAAATGAATAACTTATTAAATGAATAAATAAATGAAGGATAATTCTGCAGTAGGATTCTAATTCATAAATGTAGAATGACTAATAGAAATAGAATACTACTATTAGGCAGACAGCAGGTAATAAGTTTGCAGGCAAAATTCATTAATGGATGTTGCAATTAGAGGGCAAATGTACGATGAGAACAGGATTTTTGCCATCTCAAAGTCTCACAGTCACATTTTGAGATGAAATATAGGATAATTTTTTAAAAAAGTCTCATAGTTACATGATATTTATTACAAAGGGGAAAGGGGTAATGTTACAGTGGAGCAACCTGGCAAATACTACTTTAACCCAGTGACCTAAGTTAAATCACCAGTAATGGAAGACGTTTACATCAGGTGTTTCCTAATATGATGAACTAAGAAAAGCATATCGCTTTTGTCCTAGACTTTTGAAAAATACATAACCTTGATATAATAATCAGAAAACATCAGACAAACCCAACTTGAAGGATAATCTACAAAATAACTGGCCAGTAGTCTTCAAAAGGCTCAAGGTTATGAAAGACAGACTGACTGAGGAGCTGATACAGATGGAAGGAAATTAAAGAGAGAAAACACTTCAGTGCAATATGGAATCCTGGATTGGATCCTGGGCCAGAAAAAGGACAATAGTGAGACAACTAATTCTGACAAGGCAAAATTCTAC
The DNA here is from genome assembly GCA_963573385.1 of Cacajao melanocephalus. Classification (NCBI taxonomy): domain Eukaryota; kingdom Metazoa; phylum Chordata; class Mammalia; order Primates; family Pitheciidae; genus Cacajao; species Cacajao melanocephalus. The sequence goes on along the minus strand of CAUYLG010021001.1, from coordinate 12,728 downwards.
TAAGATCTGTTAGTGTTTTATACAAGTGTTAATTTCTTGGTTGTTTACTATGGTTATATAAGGTGTTAAGTAGGGGAAGCTGGATGAAAGGTGTGTATGAACTCTATTCTGCAAATTTTCTTTATGACTAATAACATTTTAAAAGAAATGTTAGAAAAAGAAATATTCCAGGCTGGAAGTGGTGGCTCATGCCTGTAATCCCAACACTTTGGGAGGCGGAGGCAGGGGGATGTCTTGAGCTCAGGAGTTAGAGACTAGACTGGGCAACATGGTGAGACCCTGTCTCTCCAAAAATACAAAAAAGAAATAGCAAGGCAAGGTGATCTGCGCCTGTGATCCCAGCTACTCAGGAAGCTGAGGTGGGAAGATCACTTGAGCTGGGATTCGGGGGGGAGTTGCAGTGAGCTGAGGTTGCACCACTGCATTCCAGCCTGAGTGATACCAAGACCCTCTCTCAAAAAAAAAATTTATTTCAGAAAATGTATTACTGGTTTGCTCTTTCATAGATAAAAGGAATCCATAGCCCTCCTCAATTGAAAAATTCAGAATAATTCTACAACGCCTAATAGCTAATGTTTAAAATCAGTAGTTTTCTTTTTCTCATTTGATGTAATCTAACTCTACGGATTTTCTTAATTATCAGGAGGAAGCAAAGTCTTCCTTGTTCATTTGGCAAAGGAAACTGCCCTTATCTTATCTCTTGCTAGAGAGATTATAAAAATCAAGGAAAGCATCAGATGAGGCTCTAAACATGGTTAGGATTGTACTTGCTGCTCCAATTCTCCAAGCAGCCTTTAAAGCTGCAAGCTGTTTAATCAAAAACCATTTACTAAGTTCCTACAAATCTAACGTGTGGCTTTAGCAGTATACTGCAGTGGTTTGAAAATAAAAAGTCAAGGATTATACACACTGTTTGAGATACACAAAGTATTCTGCATATAAATTGTTGACTTAAGCTGTTAGCTCCTTTTTTCAAGCCATAAATTTTTCTTGAGCCAATACAATACAGAAAAGCAGAACCAGACTAGAGGAAAGATCTCCAGATGTGACTTAGAAGCTTGGATTCAAGTTCTAACCGCACTACTAATTTTAAGATCAAATGATATAATATATAGGAAAACAAGTTTTTAAATACAGATAGGGTCACCAGTTTCTTAAGTAAGCTGAACTCAGAATGTTACCCTCAGCTATTAGCTTTATTTTTTTCCCATTACACTCCTCTAACGTGGTTGGGTGGAATTCTGTTCATCATCTCTTGACAACATTTTGGGAAGATCTAATGGCTTTCCTTTTTGGTCACAAGAGTCTCATTTTTAGGTATTACAGATCCAACCCATCTAAAGCAAAATGTGTGACAGCTAATTCATTGCCCTTCCACTCATCCCCATCAACACCCTCCTCTTTGCCTCATCCACAAACACACCAACAAAGGCCTTACCCTTTGGTTGAGAACCTGCGTTGGCAAAATAAGCTGTGGTCTGTTCTTCCAGTTAGCCTCCACCTTACTTTTCCTCTCTACCTTTCTCACTTCCAAGTCCACAGGGGATCTTGCAAACAAGAGCTCTGGGAGGTCTTAATCATGTCCCACTCTGGATAAATGATGAGCAGAGCAGAACCTTGTCCATGCTCTTGAGGCCAGTGTGACTCCGTGAAGAACACTCTGAGCCTGTGAAACACCTCGACCTTCTTTCACGTCCCAATACGTGTCATATATGAATTCCTGTATGTGAAATCTTTGCAAGTTCTCCTCCAACCAGGATTGCCATAGGCCCCTAATGCAGTGTTCCCTCTGGGCCAGCCTCGGAAATAAGTGCCAGAGAGCTCTGAGCCATTTATGTGCCTTGTTCTGTCTGCCCAAGGTGTCTACAGGCTGCCTGACATGCCATAACTGCTGAAGTATATGTAGAAAAGGAACATTTTTCTGGAATTCTTTGGAGGCTGCTGTGGTAAGCAGTTCATCTAGCAGTTAAGTGTACCTGGGCTTTGGAGTCAATCACTTCTAGATTCAGTCTTTCAACTAATATGTATTGAGCATCTAACATGTCCCAGGCTCAGTTTGCAATTCTGAAAGGCAGAAGTTAATAGAACAGTGAAAATTCTCTACTCTTGTGGAAACTACATTCCAGCTTGTAAAGCAGATATTCAACAAAGAAACAAATAAATGAGTATGTGATATAAAGAAATTATGTATCTCCTGATAATGATGTACACAGAGGGACACAGCATCACTTCTCTGATGTTTCTACCACAAAATATGTGTAACCTGACAGAATTATGAAGAAACATCAGACAAGCCCACATTCGGGAACACTCTACAAGACAATTGTTCTGTACTCTTTAAAAATATCATAAAAAACAGTGAAAAGCTGACACTATTTCAAATTAAATGAGAATACAAATACCTGAAAACTAAAAGCAATGCATAATCCTAGATTAGATCCTGAAGCAGATTTTTTAATGCCATGAGGGGTGTTATTAGTTCTGCTCAAGTTCTGCTCTGTTCATCACTTGTCCAGAGGGGGATGTGATTGAGGCCTCCTAAAATTTGAGTGTGAGTTGCCTATTAGATCATAGTATTACATTAATGTTAATTTACTATGTTGTATTTACATACAAATATGGTAATTCTTGAGAGAGATAGACTGAATAAAGTATTTAGGAATAAAAGATCCTGATGCAGTTTATTCCCAGAGAGATCAGTGATGATGACAATAGCAATGACAATAGCAAATCACAATAATATCCAGATGTCAGAGAGGACAATAAAAAACAGTGCAAAATGTTAATAGTTGTTGAATCTGGGTGAAAGGCACACCAGCACTCATGGAGCTATTATTGCCAATTTTCTATGTGCTTACAAGTCTTCAAAATAAAAAGTTTAAAAATCAAATCAAATAGTCATAAGTGCTCTGAAGAGGAAATGGGGTTAGAACACCGGGATCAGGGGAAATCTCTAGTGGATGACCTTTGAGTGGAGACCTGAAGCAGGTGAGAAGTGAGAAGACCATGGGAATGGAAGAGCATTACAGGAGGACGGAAGAACAGGAGCAAAGGCCCTGACATAGCAGTTTTCTGGTGTGTTTGTGATCAGCAAGGAGGCCAGAAGGACTGGTGCAGAGTGAGTAATGAAGGAGAATGGTAAGAATGATCAGAGGTCAGATCACGGAAAGGACGTAACATTTTATTGTAACTACGGAGAAACTACGCTAAGGTTCTGAGCAGAGCAGTAAAATGGTCTGACTTCCGTCTTAAGTAATCACTCTCGGCCACTTTGACGGAAGTATGGAGCATGGAGCAAGAAATAGAATATAGTTAATTTATTCAGTCTGGGAGACTCTGAGGAAGGCAGTTGTACAGGTGAGACAGGATGTCAGATTGGGATGATAATAGTAGAGGTGGTGTGAAGTGGGTGGATTCTGCATGTATTTTGAAAGTCTCATTGACTATTATATTGGCTAATGGACTGGATACGAAGAGGAAGGGAGAAATTGGAGTCCAGGATGATTTCAAGGTTTGAGGTCTATTAACTAGATAAAATGCTATGCCCTTTACTCACTTAGAGACTGTGAAATGAGGAAGTAAGCTGGAGGACTGTGCTTCCTACAGGCCCTCAAGGGCACACCAGTCAGCAATTCAGGAGCCTTTCTCTATGAGAATACAACTGTTGCATTTAACCTTCCCAGGTCCCACTGTGAACCTCTGGTCCTTATGCTGCCCCAGAAAACACATGAGGGGCACCAGAGCAGAGAGAGAGAGAGAGATGTTCCCTACGACTGCCAAGGTGTACCTGTACCCACCTAGGCCTTGTCCACCATTGGAGGCAGCCTGGGAGTGGTGGGGAACATTGAAACCTGCTCAGACTCTTCACGGTTCTCACTCTCCCTGTCCATAAGGGGTGACATATGTAACCTGGAAGATGCTTCCTCTCCTTGCATGTCCTTGGGCCATCTCAAGGCTACACACTTGTTTTCCAGGTTGAAAACCCTAGGTATTGCCTGACCACCATGGTGGCTCTTCAGTCGTGAGTATGTGCCCCCACTTCTCCCTGCTTCCTTGGAATGGAGTTGTAGAACTCTGCCTTTGTTTTCAGGCCTCAGAGTCCAGAGGGACACTGTCATCTGTGTCACTCTGCTCCAATGCCTTACACTATAGACTGGCCTGATACCCTCATGTACCCACCTGGTTCCTTGAATCTGCCCCTGCCTGACCCAGGCTCCTGGAAGATAAGGCTGCAAGAATATACTATAAAGTGAAACTGGAGGTCATAATACAGGTGAAAAGGGTCAAAGCTGGAATGTCTTGGAGAGGAGAGATGAATACAGGAGATATTTTTAGGGAAAGGGAGATTAGCCTTGGTTACTAGTAGAAAATGGGGTTCAAGGCCGGGTGTGGTGGCTGACACCTGTAATCCCAGCACTTTGGGAGGCTGAGGCAGGCAGATCACAAGTTCAAGAGATTGAGATCATCCTGGCCAACATGGTGAAACCCCGTCTCTACTAAAAGTACAAAAAATTAGCCGGGTGTGGTGATGCGTTCCTATAGTCCCAGCTACTCGGGAGGCTGAGGCAGGAGAATTGCTTGAAACTGGAAAACGGAAGTTGCAGTGAGTTGGGATCATGCCACTGCACTCCAGTCTGGTGATAGAGCAACACTCTGTCTCAAAAAAAAAAAAAGAAAGAAAAGAAAATGGGGGGGTTCAAGATGAGGGAGGGCTCAAAGAGTCTTCTAGGCCAGAACATTGTTCTAGGCCAGAAGATTGAAGGGATGACTCATCCATCATTTTCTTCCCACTAAATGTGGGGAATTCAAACATGTCAGGCAGGCAATCTATTCATTCAGTTACTCACTCAACATACAATGCCTATCCTATGCCAAAACCTGTAGCTGCGTGTTGGAGATCCAAAGATGAAAAGAATAGTCCTTGACCTCAGAGTAAGAGTATGCAGAATGTCAATTGTGGTGACGTACTGCTGCAGGTACGATAGAATGATAAGGCCCCTGCATGCATAGAATATTGAGCTCTATGTGGAGGAGTCAGGGAGACCCTGAGGCAGGGCATTAGATGCAATGCTGGAGCTGAGATGTAGCTAATGAGCAGCGGGTCTCCAGGATCATGTGTGAGAGAAACATCCCAGACAATACAGTATGGATAGGACAATCTACACACGTTTCCATCTTTATTAACCAGTGGGAGCACATGCTAGATATATTTGTCCTGTGCAACAGTAGAAACACTACAGAAATATCCTCAGTGCAGCTCTTTCTGATTGCAATTGTTGTTTTAGGGGCACAATATTTACCTCAGCAAGCTTTTATGGAGTACTGTATTAATTTGCTAGAGCTGCCACAACAGAATGTTTGGGTGGCAGAATTTTATTTTCTCGCAGAAATTTATTTTCTCGCAGCTCTGGAGGCTAGAAGTCCAAGATCAAGGTATTGGTTTCTCTGGGAACTTCCTCTTTGCCTCATAGATGATCACCTTCTCATTGTGTTCTCACATGATTTTTCCTCTATGTTTCCAAATTTCCTCTTCTTACAAGGACAGTCAGATTGGACTAGGGTACAACCTAATGACTTCATTTTAAACTACCTCTGTAAAAGCCCTATCTCCAAATAAAGTCATATGCTGCGGTACTGGGGGTTCAGGCATCAACATAAGAATTTGAGGGAGAATACAATTCAGCCAGCAGCAAATACCCACTATTTGCAAGGCATTATGAGAAGCAGTACTTGAAAAATGAAACCTAGCATCGTACTGAGTGTAAATCCTTTTGTTCTGCTGCCCATCACTTAATCTCTAGAACCACTTGAGGTATAAATCAGAATTTAGAAAGGTCCGTACTGTAAAATCCTCACTGCCCTCCACACAGTTTTTCTACCTTTTAGACAGCCAGCCAACCATCATATTTCCATCTTCTCTGGCTTTTGCTGGCCTTCTTAGGGCCCAGCACTCTCTTTGTTCTCAGAGGAAATGCCAGTGTGGTCCCTGGGACTGTACACCTTCTCCCTACTGTCACACAGCAACAGGAGCAGCAACTCAGAATGTAGAGTGGGGAGTGGCCTCTGTCACCCATGGTGGGCTTGGTGGCCATGGCATCAGACAGTTTGGCGGGATTCCCAACTGGGGGCTGGATGGCTCAGAGCCCATACTCTCAGTAGCAACCTCTATGCCACCTGGGCAGGCAGGGCCTCTCTGAGGACTGTGCTCTGAAACTTGCCATACAATCCATTATAATGCAGGTGCTGACTCTCTGAACTCACCTCTTCATCCTCCCTGAAAAAGAAGCCTCTTACCCAAAACATCGATGAGCAATGTGCTGAATTTACTGAAGAATTTGAGAAGGGAAAAAAAGGGAGAGAGGTTTGTAAAGCACATTCCTGTCAGTACTTCTCTTACTCAAAAATCTCTGCCTTCATACCACCCCAGAATTTGTTTCCTCTCTGCTCTTTCCCCCACAACTCCCTCATGGCAGCCTCTTCTACTACCAACCCCATTTCTGTTACTCCTTGTCATCTTGTAGCTCAGGCCTTAAATGTGCAAACTTCACTCTTCTCAGTATTTTGTAAAACAAAGGACTATTATTTTTAATTTGAGATTGGTCCTTGAGGAACCATCTTCCCTAGCCAGTGGCTTCTCAAAAGTATTTCTTCTGAATACATCCAGTTCTGTTTCCCAAGAGGAATCTGTATCAGCTCTGACAGTGATACAATAACCCTGTATTATTACACTGGCATCCACATTCAGGAGAGAGGACCAAAAAGCAGTGTTCCTCCACCTCACACTCACCAGATATGGCAGAGGTGTGGTGGGAATTTTAGGAAGTCAGAGTTATGAAGTAGCCCTTGAGTGCCAGACACTTTGCCAGGTACTTTGGATGTTTTATCTTATTTAATCCTCACAACAAATCTGCAGGGAACCTGCTATTACTCCTATTTTATAGATGGGGAATTTGGGGCTCAGAGAAGTTAAATAATTTTCCTACGTTCACATTACTGGAGACCAGCAGAGCTGGGAAGGGCAACAAAGCCATTCTGACCCTAAAACCTTCACTGTGTCTCATCCTCAGGTATGAAAGGCTCCTCTATCCCTGCACACAAGGGGAACCTTAAAACTCTACCTTTCTTAAGCATGCATCTCATCTTCTAAGGACCTCAGACATGTCACTTGACATCTTTCTGTACCATTTTCTTCATCCGTAAGATTTGAGCACATTTATTTAACTTCTTTCTACCACCCTCTCCTTATCCATAAAATAGGGATAGTAATAGTACCTGCCTCATAAGGTTAGCATGACAATCAAAAGACAACCCATGTAAAATCCTTAGGATGGAGTCTGGCATATAATAAGAGTGCAATAAGTACTTGCTAGTAAATTAATATCATTACTATGTACCACTGTGCTTCCTGTTGGAAGTAGCTTCATGGTCTGCAGGAGAGCCCCAGAGCAGGAGGTAGGAAGGGCGGTGACACATTACACATGCTGCACACTAGCAATCAGTGGAAGGGAGTGTCCAGAGCCACCTTTAGGGAGGGCCAGGCTAGACTCCACAGAGAAGTTAAACAGCTAAGGTGAACCAGGCATGTTACAGATACACTGAATGAGACACAAATCTCCCAGGAAGAACAAACCAAGGCACTGAAAGCTCATGTATCATTGGAAAACAGGGTCCTGCTCTTAGTGTATCTAAGGTGCATGGGGTACAGGAGGGGATGACTAGAAATAATACTGGACAGACAAAAAGAAAGTCTGCATAGCCAAGTCAATTCTAAGCAAAAAGAACAAAGCTGGAGGCATCAGACTACCTGACTTTAAACTATACTACAAGGCTACAGTAATCAAAACAGCATGGTACTGGTACCAAAACAGGGATATAGACCAATGGAACAGAACAGAGGCCTTGGATGCAACCCCACACATCTACAACCATCTGATCTTTGACAAACCTGACAAAAACAAGCAATGGGGAAAGGATTCCCTGTTTAATAAATGGTGTTGGGAAAACTGGCTAGCCATGTGCAGAAAGCAGAAACTGGACCCCTTCCTGACACCTTCTACTAAAATTAACTCCAGGTGGATTAAAGACTTAAACATAAGACCTAACACCATAAAAACCCTAGAAGAAAACCTAGGCAGAACAATTCAGGACATAGGCATAGGCAAGGACTTATGACTAAAACACCAAAAGCATTGGCAACAAAAGCCAAAATAGACAAATGGGATCTAATTAAACTCCAGAGCTTCTGCACAGCAAAAGAAACAATCATTAGAGTGAACCAGGAACCAATAGAATGGGAAAAAATTTTTGCAATCTACCCATCTGACAAAGGACTTATATCCAGAATTTACAAAGAACTAAAACAGATTTACAAGGAAACAAACACACAAACCCATTTGAAAGTGGGTAAAGGATATGAACAGACACTTTGGAAAAGAAGACATACATGAGGCCAACAAACATGAAAAAGTGCTCATCATCACTGGTCATTAGAGAAATGCAAATCAAAACTACACCGAGATACCATCTCACGCCAGTTAGAATGGTGATCATTAAAAAATCTGGAGACAACAGATGCTGGAGAGGATGTAGAGAAATAGGAACACTTTTACACTGTTGGTGTGAGTGTAAATTAGTTCAACCATTGTGGAAGACAGTGTGGTGATTCCTCAAGGACCTAGAAATAGAAATTCCATTTGACCCAGCAATCCCATTACTTGGTATATATCTAAAGGATTATAAATCATTCTATTATAAAGACACATGCACACGTATGTTCATTGCAGCACTGTTTACAATAGCAAAGACTTGGAACCAACTCAAATGCTCATCGATGATAGACTGGGCAGAGAAAACGTGGCAGATATACACCATGGAATACTATGCAGCCATAAAAAACGATGAGTTTGTGTCCTTTGTAGGGACATGGATGAACTTGAAAACCATCATTCTCAGCAAACTGACACAGGAACAGAAAATCAAACACCTCAAGTTCTCACTCATAGGCGGGTGTTGAACAATGAGAACACATGGACACAGGGAGGGGAGCATCACACACTGAGGTCTGTTGGGGGGGGACTAGGGGAGGGACAGTGGGGTGTAGGAAGTGGGGGAGGGATAACATGGGGAGAAATGCCAGATATAGGTGATGGGGATGGAGGCAGCAAACCACATTGCTATGTACGTACCTATGCAACAATCCTGCATGGTCTTCACACATACACCAGAACCTAAAGTGCAATAAAATACATATTAAAAAATAGAAAAAAATGTATATTTTAAATAAAATATTTGTAGAGTGTAAATTGATGTATTAAAATCTTGTTACATTCTAGTCATATATAAATAAGTGTTACCATTTGATATGGCTTGGCTCTGTGTCCCCACCCAAATCTCATGTCAAATTGTAATCCCCACGTGTCAGGGAAGGGGCTTGGTGGGAGGTGACTGGATGATGACGGTGAAGTTCCTCCTTGCTGTTCTTGTGATAGTGAGTTGTCATGAGATCTGACAGTTTAAAAGTGTGGCACTCACCCCTTTTCTGTGTCTTTCCTGCTCTGCTATGGCAAAATGCGCCTTGCTTCCCCTTCACTTTCAGCCATGATTGCAAGTTTCCTGAGGCGTCTTCAGCCATGTGGGACTGTGAGTCAATTAAACCTCTTTTCTTTATAAATTACCCAGTCTCGTGTAGTTCTTTATAGCAGCATGATAACAGACTAATACACCATTATTACTAAACTACCTACCCAGTAAGGAATCCAGATAGGCCAGACATGGTGGCTTATGCCTGTAATCCCAGCACTTTGGGAGGCCAACGCAGGAGGATTGCTTCAGTCCAGGATTTTGAGACCAGCCTAGACAACACTGTGAGACCCTGTCTCTATATTAAAAATGTATTATTAAACAAAAAAGAATCCTACAGTGTGATTGTAAACTCAAAGTCAGACAAACGGAATAATAAACTATGCAACAGTTAAATACATTATTTAAAGGATTTTTGCTTCCACCCATGAAAGGAATTTTTGCTTCCACCCATTCTCCAGGATTTGTTGTCTTTAACAGCTGGCAAACTGGCCAAGATATATGAATATGAAATAACTAGAAAACTGGAAAAATATATGAAACAACTGTTTTAAGACTTGGATATTAGGAATTGAACAACCATGATTCCTGAAAGAAAGGAAGCAAATATGGCCAATTCTATGATTGGCACAGCTTCTTGTCGGAAGGAAATTCCCAGACTATGGCAAAGACAGAAATAACTCCAAACATATTCTAGGAAGCATAAATATTTCAGAGTTCAAGAAGGTTAAGGCTATAGTATGTGGCTACACATACTACAGAGCTGGCAGAGAGAGGTTGAGAAATCTGAGTACCAATTTGCATATGCAACGGGTCACATTCTTTAAGGTTTGGCAAAGAACAGGTGCTGCCAAAGGAGCAATTATTGGGGAACTCTAAGACAAATGCTTCCCAGAGCTCATACAGAGTTGGGAATCATTCAAGCTCCCACCAGCCAAGACTCTTCCTCCTTCAGTTCCTGAGATGACAGTCTCTTTTTCTGTGAGTATGGATTTTTGAAGGTCCCATGGATATACTGGGAGTGGGCAAGGACTGGGATGTTTGGGATGCTGTATTGGTCTGTTTGGGCTGCCATAACAAAATACCGCAGGCTTGGTGGCATAAACAACAGACTTATTTATTTTTGCATAATTCTGTAGGCTTAAAGTCCATCATCAAGGTGCTGCTGGCAAATTCTCTTTCTGGTAAGTGCTTTCTGGCTTCTGGATTGCTGCCTTTTCACTATATCCTCACATGGCATTTCCTCATGATTTTCAGAGTGGGGGCATAGGGGAGAGACAGCATGTGCTGTAGTATTTCTTCTTTTAAAGACATAGCCTATCAGATCAGGTCCTCACTCCTACTACCTTATGTAACCTTCCCTGCTGCCAAAGAGGCCCTTTCTCAAAATAAAGCCACACTGGGGCTTAGGGCTTCAATATATGAATTTTGGGGGAACACAAACAATTCATTTATTATATTGTGCCTCTAGCTTCTCAAAGTCCATGTCCTTGCATTTGAAATACATGCATTCCATCCCAACAATCATTCTAGCACGAATTCTATAGATCTAAAGTCCAAAGTGTCATCTAAATGTTATCTAAATCATAAAAGGGTGATCCTTGAGGTATGATTCATTCTGAGGCAAAGTTTCCAGCTATGAAATCAGTGAAACCAGACAAGGTATGTGCTTCCAAAATGCAGTGGTGGCATATGCATAGGATAGACATTCCCACTCTACAAGGGAGAAGTCTGAAAGAAAGGGGTGATGGTCCCAAGCCAGTCCAAAACCAGCAAGACAAATTCCATTAGATCTAAGGCTTGAGAATGACCTCTTTAGTGCCTGGGCATGGTGGCTCATGCCTGTAATCCCAGCACTTTGGGAGGCCAAAATGGGTGGATCACCTGAGATCAGGAGTTGGAGACCAGGCTGACCAACATGGTGAAACCCCATCTCTACCAAAAATACAAAATTAACTGGGCATGGTGGCACACGCCTGTAATCCCAGCTACTTGGGAGACTGAGGCAGAATTGCTTGAATCCGGGAGATGAAGGTTGCAGTGAGCCGAGATTGTGCCATTGCACTCCAGCCTGGGCAACAGGAGCGAAACTCCACCTCTAGGAAGACACAAACAAACAAAAAAACCTCTTTAGCTCGATGCCTTTCTTACCTGGGGTAGTGGCCTCTACCTCCATGGTCCTCAGTGGTTGTCCCACCCCACAATTCTGTGGAGTGGCCCTGCCCACAAGGCTCCAGGGAGGGTTAGCCTGGTCTGTTTAAACTGAAGAGGTGGTGGCTTCATTCTTTGAAACCAAGGAGGCAGCCTTGATGATCTTTGGGGTCATTCTTCCCTTTCGAAGAATAGTGCATCTCTCAACCAAATAGCTCTATTGTCCCATCCTGCAAAATCCAAGACCAGTCACCTTCTCTTCTCTATCACTTCAGTTCAATTTGACAGTGTTTTTGCTCATATAATTCCTTAATCTCTCTGTTGAGTGGCAACCCAGCCACATCCTTAGCGTTTTCTTTAGAACATGCTTCTCTTTTGCAAGATGGACAGGCTGAGAATTTTACAAATCCTTAAGTTCTTTTTCTCCTTTGCCAATCATTTCTTCAATTCTCTGTCTTCTCAGATATTACTGTAAGCAGCCAGGAGGAACCAGAGCACACCTTCCTTGTTTTGCTTAGAAATCTCAACTAAAGGCTGGGTGAGGTGGCTCACACCTATAATCCCAGCACTTTGGGAGGCTGAGGCAGGCGGATCACGAGGTCAGGAGTTTGAGACCAGCCTGACCAACATGGTGAAACCCCATCTCTACTAAAAATACAAAAATTAGCCAGGCATGATGGCGTGCACCTGTAATCCCAGCTACTCAGGAGGCTGAGGCAGGAGAATTGCTTGAACCCAGGAGGCAGAGGTTGCAGTGACCTGAGATTGAGCCAATACACTCCAGCCTGGGTGACAGAACAAGACTACATCTCAAAAAGAAAAAAAAAAAAAGAAATCTCAACTAAATATCTGGTTTTATCACTTGCAAATTCTACCTTCCACAAAACTAAGACATAAACATTCAATTCATAACAGATGCTTAAAATGAGCCTTCCAGCTTCTAGAATATGCAATTACTCAGCCTCTTCTCCTCCCACTGGAGCCTCTATCTCTTCATT
>CAUYLG010021000.1:0-34973 GCA_963573385.1 Cacajao melanocephalus | reverse complement strand
CCACAGGAACTGGATGCAAAGTACTACAACTCCTTTATCAGGAGGAGAGGCACTTGCTCCAAGCCTGCCATACAGCGTATGCCCTTTCAGGCAGGGACGCCACCGCCTGGGTCTTTGGTTCTTGTCCTGGTCTGGCTGTTTTCCCACGTACTGCTTCTGTTCTGTGACTGCTCTCGGCATTCCTCCTACTACAAACTACTATATGGTTATATGGAAGGATTATATAAATCAGCACAAAATGTGTCAGTACAGCTCCGACTACATCTGTTCTATGATTGTACAGAAAGATTATATGGGACTAAGTATGCTAGATGTAAGTATTAAGTATGATTGTATAAGCTAGATATATGTAAGCAGTAAGTTATACTTCAGGCACTAATTCTATAAATATATGACTATATATGAAGGATTTATATGAAGGAAATAGCTGAGTAATAACACTATAAACTAAGATATTCTTCAGGCACTAATTGTCCCTGGGGTCTGGACAGTTCTCCTTCCTCGGTGCCCCTGGGGGGTGTTACCCACATCTCTGTTTACCAGGCTGGTCTCAAACTCCTGACCTCAGCTGATCCGCCCACCTTGGTCTCCGAAAGTGCTGGGATTACACAGTGTGTGAGCCACTGTGCCTGGCCTTTGGGTTTATTTTTGAGACAGAGTTTTACTCTGCTGTCCAGGCTAGAGTGCAGTGGCACAATCTTGGCTCACTGCAGCCTCCACTTCCTGGGTTCCAAGTGATTCTCCTGCCTCAGCCTCCCTAGTAGGTAGGACTACACCTGGCTAATTTCTTGTGCTTTTAATAGAGACAGGGTTTCACCATGTTGCCCAGGCTGGTCTCGAACTGACCTCAGGTGATTTGCCCACCTCTACCTCCCAAAATGCTGGGATTATAGGTGTGAGCCACTGCGCCTGGCCTAATTTTTGAATTTTCAGTAGACAGGGTTTCTCCATGTTGGCCTGGCTGGTCTCCAACTCCCAACCTCAAGTGATCCTCCTGCCTCATCCTCCCAAAGTGCTGGGATTACAGGCGTGAGCCACTGGGCCCAGCCAGGCTTTTTCTTTTAACAGAGTCTGGCTCTGTTGCCCAGGCTGGAGTGCAATGGTGTAATATAGGCTCATTGCAATCTCCACCTCCCAGGTTCAAGCGATTCTCATGCCTCAGTCTTCCGAGTAGCTGGGATTACTGGCACCCACCACCATACCTGGCTGATTTTTGTATTTTCGGTAGACAGGTTTCACCATGTTAGTCAAGCTGGTCTCAAACTCCTGACCTCAGGTGATCCGCCCGCCGCGGCCCCCCAAAGTGCTGGGATTACAGGTGTGAGCCACTGCGCCCAGGCTTTTTTCTCCATCTGAAAATTATCTCAATAAGCAATTCAGTAAGAAAAACCACAATTATGGCTGGGCGAGGTGGCTCACACTTGTAATCCCAGCACTTTGGGAGGCTGAGGCAGGCGGATCACCTGAGCTCAGGAGTTGAAGACCAGCATGACCAACATGGATAAACCCCGTCTGTACAACACTAGCTGTCATGGTGGCACATGCCTGTAATCCCAGCTACACAGGAGGCTGAGGCAGGAGAATCGCTTGAACCCAGCAGGTAGAGGTTGTAGTGAGCCGAGATGGCGCCACTGCACTCCAGCCTGGGCAACAAGAGTGAAACTCCATCTCCAAAAAAAAAGAAAAAAAACCACAACATAATCAGCAAAGGAGTCCCCCCCATGGATGGAGCTGAGGTCACTTCCAGTCTTTTCTAACACAAAAGCCTCAGATCCCCTGTGCCTTCGAGGAGCTGCTCATCCAAAGAGCTGGTAGCAATTTACACCCACACCAGCAGCACAGGGCACGCATGGGTCACACACCTGTGTGAGGGTTTTCTGATTTTCCCCATCTTGTGGGTGCTTAGGGTCAAGCACCCCTTCGGACAGTCACAAGCAGTTTGCTTGTTTTTGCATTCAAAGCTAGGGGAACCGCCTTAAACACTAAGCACCCATCTCTCCTCACCGAGCCAAGTGGGAGGGGTTCTGATGAGCTCCCCTGTACCGGTGAGGGGACTGGGCTCACAGGGCTGAGTGCAGAAGCCTCCAGAGCCCGCATCTCACTGTCTGCATCGTGCGAGACGTTACCATGACCTGGATGGCCTCCATCACCCTGGGGGCTCTGACACGCTCAGATCCCAGGAAGGGGCTGCAGTTACAGGGGTCTCAGGTTGGCCTTCCTGAGACAGGCGTCCCTGCTCCCTTGTGTCCCCACCCTTGGCTTTCCCTGGGCCTCTCCCCTTTCCTGTTTTGAAGCTGGCTCAGCCAGGCCCGGAGACAGGGGCATGATGTCTTAATCCTCCAGGCGGGAGCCACCAAGGAGGGTTCTCGTAGACTCGGTCCCTGCCAAGCCACCCTTCCCAGCACTCGCATCCGTCCCACCTGGCACAGGACACACGTGGGGGCTCCTGAGTCCCAGCACCCTGACTTAGTGGGGAGGGACCCCACTGGGGGACCCATGAAGCCCCCTGACTCCCGCTCCAGGCAGCAGGCCGGGGTGAACACGAGTTGCCTGCCCTGGCTGCCAGTATAGCACTCGTAAATCAGGAGGTGTCTGGGGCATCGGAAATGGGTGTGTGGAATGTCGGGGTGGGGTGGGCTGGGGGTGAGCCCTTAATTCTTAGAAGGGCGGGGTGTGGGGCAGGAGTGGATGCCTGGATTCCAGGGCGTAGGAGATAAGCTGGTGCAGACGTGGGGCCCTCTGGCTGCAGGGGCCGGCAGTGAAGCGGTTAGCTCCCAGCCCCAGCAGGGCATAAATTCGGGGCACACCTCCCACCCTCAGGACCTGCCTGTCACAATGGCCGTAGGGAAGGTCCTTCTGGGCTCTGTGCTGCTCCTGTCCCTGCATTTGGGACAGGGCTGGGACCCTGATGCCCCTGGGGCTCCTGTGGCCATTGGAGAATTCTCATCTGAGCAGGTGGCAGAGGCTGGAGGAACCTGGCTGGGTAAGGACTCCCAGGGACCCTCTGTGACTTCCCAACTTTCCCACAGCCCTGACTCTGCTCACTGTCAGCACCCTTCTCTCTAGCAGCCACTCACCGCCCCCTCACCCGCCTGCGCCGAGCCCCGTCCGGTCCGTGCCAGCTGTGGAGCCTGACTCTGTCGGTGGCAGAGCTGGGCCTGGGCTACGCCTCGGAGGAGAAGGTCATCTTCCGCTACTGCGCCGGCAGCTGCCCCCGTGGTGCCCGCACCCAGCATGGCCTGGCACTGGCCCGGCTGCAAGGCCAGGGGAAAGCCCACGGCGGGCCCTGCTGCCAGCCCACCCGCTACGATGACGTGGCCTTCCTCGACGACCGCCACCGCTGGCAGTGGCTGCCCCAGCTCTCAGCGGCTGCCTGTGGCTGTGTCGGCTGAAGGTGCCCAGTCTGGTACCCAGGAGTTGCAGTACGGGGGAAATTGGCTGAGTTCTTTACTGGAGACCTGGATGCAGAGACGAGGATGAGAGTGTGCTGGGGCGACCAGTAATGAGTGCAATAAAGGACACCACTCTCCCGGCCTTGTGACCTTGACTGTATCCAGCCAGCTGCACCTGGAGCTCCCTGTGGGCCAGTGCCATCCTGGGTTCCCCTGCAGATCCCGGCTCCAGTAAGCAGCCAATGCAATGTTGGGTTGTCCATTCCCAGCTTTATTCACAAATCCAGTGTCTGTAGAAAGCTAGGGGTCAGCAGGCTGGGGGCGGCTGTCCAGATTCCCCTGGCCCCATGCCCTCAGGGAGGGAGCGGCAGATCACAGAGATTCGCCGGCCCCGGGGAATCCGGCGCTCCCCAAAGAAGGATTCTTCGTCCCGAAGGATCTCATGGGAGAAGTCGTAACGGGCTGAGCCCCTGCAGAAGAAAACAGGCTGTAACTGGGTGCAGGCAGGGCAGCCCTCTATCCAGGCAGACCCGGGTTCCAGCCCCTGACTGCCTCTCACACAGGCCCTGGGGTAAAGACTGCGTCTTGCGCAAGGGGTGGATTGAGGGAAGGTACCCAGGGCACTGGGTTGGTGTCACACATTCCTGGATGGGTGGGGGCTGCCTGTCTGGAAGTACCTAAGGATGTAGAGGGAGCCTGGCTCCAGCAAGAGTTCCAGCCACTCTCCCGGCTCTTGGGTGTGCACCAGTCTCATAATGCTGGGAGACAGGAGAGACAGGCCGGCGATGGTGGCCCCGCAGAACTGCAAAAGGGACAAAGGGATGGGTCAGGCTCTGACCTGGCCTGCCCATCCCCACACGGGGAGCGCCAAGGCACTGGCCTCTGCCCACCTTGACGCTGTCCACGTGGGGCTTGATGTAGCCCCGAGCTTCCAGGTCCAGCACGTGCACAGAGGAGAGCAAGGTCTGTCCGGGGCCAAAAGCGGCCGCCTGCACACGCTGCAGGATGGCCCGGCTGGCTTCTGACCAGCGCGACTTCTCTGTCTCTCGGAAGCCGTGGATAGCCTACACAAAGAGCTTGGTCAGGCCTGGGGGCTCCCAGAGGGAACAGGGACACTGAGGCATGGAGGGGCAGAAAACAGGGCAAGGGGCTGGTTTTCCTAGTGTGACTCTTGATCTTGCCCTCAACTCAAACCCCGCTAGCCCCCCAACCATGGCCCTACCTAGGTGTGACCTCAGTCTTTAGTACTCACCCTAAAGCTACAATTCCAAGTCCCCAATGCTGGCCCGGCCCCAATATTCAATTGGCTGAGTCTCCCTACAACCTGACCCCACCCAAGTGTCCTGTGTCCCTCAACGTCCTCTGATTCCACACCCGTTTCTGCCCCTAACCCTTGGTCCCAAACACCCCTCAGTTCCAGATCCTGCCTCCAGTTATGGCCCTGCCCTCATCGCAAAAGTGCGCTCCCTGACCAATGGCCTCATCCCCCAAGTCCCGCCCCTCCCACCACCGGAGTTTCAGCCCCGCCCCCACCATAGCCCAGCTCCCAAATCCCGGCGCTAGGTACCGCCCCCAGCAAGGCCCTGCCCCATCCAGCCCGTCTCCCCTATCCCCGCCCACACGTGGCCCCGCCGCAGCGTGGACCCGCCCCCCGTCCATACATGCTCGACTCCTCTGGCCCCGCCCCATCCTGTACTGGTCTCCTTTGTGCCCGCCCCAGCGTGGCCCCGGCCCATCCTTGCACTTGTCTCCCCTGTCCCCGCCCCCAACGTGGCCCCGCCCCGCCCCGGCGCTCGTCTCCTCTGTCCCCGCCCTCAAATCCCCTATCTAGGTACCGCCCTCAGCGTGTTCTCGCCCCATCCGGCGCTCGGCGTCTTGAGGCCGCCCTCCCTACCCCCGCGCCGCTCGTCTCACCGCGTCCCAGTGATCGTATTCGTAGCGGCGGCGGCGCAGCTCGGGCTCCAGCTCTCGGCTCAGCGTCTCCTCCTCCGCCACGCTCAGGAACCCAGGCCGCACCACGGCCGCGTCCCGCAGGCGGCTAAGCACCGACGGGCTCGAGCCTCGTACCCAGCTGGGCCCGGGCAGCGCCCGCAGCGCCAGCAGCCCAGTCCCGGCCATAGCCCAGTAGCCGGGTCATGGAAGCGGCCAGGGTCGGGGAACGCCCCCGCCAAAAGCCATTGGCTGTAGCTGCGTCAGCCACCTCCAGCGATTGGCTTCCTTCAGAGTCCCGTCTCTCCCTCAAGGCTATTGGTTGCTGCTAGAGTCGCCTTACAGGCTATTGGTTTTCTTCTAGAATTGGCCTCCTGTCTTGACAGCTTATTGGGCGCCACCCCGGAGTGGCTTAAACCATTGGCTGAGTCGCTAGTCCGTCCGCAGGTTAGCACCGCCTCTTTACTCATTAGAGGGGAAAGGTACAATGTCGGGGTTGCTTGGCTAAGACCTCTCAAGGGAATATGGGCAGTATCTGGTCTGAAGTCCGAGGTCAGGGGAATCGGGGCCAAGGCCACGGTTATGGAGGCGACTACGACTAGAGGTTAAGGGCAGAGTACAGTCAGGCTGAGATAAGGGGTCCGGGGTCAGGGGACCGAGGTCAAGGCCACCATTATGTTTGTGGTGGGGCCAGATATCCAGAGTTAGGGCTTATGGCCAAAGGTCAAAGCAAGGCATCATTCATTTCCCTGTCTCCGTATTACTATTACTTTAGGCTTGAAAATAGCATTATGGTTGTCTTTTTAAAGATTCCTCAGCCGGCTGCGGTGGCTCATGCCTTGTGGGTAAACCCTCATCTGCACACCGAGGCAGTAGAGCTAAGCAGATCCCTGGCACAATTAGTGCCTGAAGAATATCTTAGTTTATAGTGTTACTACTCAGTTATTTCCTTTATATATAATCATGTATTAGTTTATAGTCAGAACAATTAGTGCCTGAAGAATATCTTACTACTAAGTTATTGCCATATATATATATATATATATAATTATGTCTTAGTTCACAGAGGAATGTCTAGAGCAGACACAGTACAGAGCATGAATTAAGGAATAAGCAGCTATATATATATAATCATATCTTGCTTATAGCCCGAGGAATGTCTAGAGCAGACATGGTGTAGAGCATGATTTCAGGGAAAAACAGTTATACCAGGACAAGAATCTGTGGCCCAGGCGGTAGTGCCCCTGCCTGAAAGGGCACACACTACATGGCAGGCTGGCGCAGGCGTCAGCGTTCAGTATCGTAAAAGACACCCGCTGTATAGCAGGTTTAGAGCAAAAGTCACTCTTCCTGTGAGGGAGTTGTAGTACCTTGCATCCAGTTCTTGTGGAAAGCTGGCCTCGGGTTGGCAAGCCTGAGAGCGTCCTAGGGCTTAAAACTCCTCCGGTATAATCATGCCTAGGAGGCTGTATACCCTGATAGCTCTGTTGCTATGTACTGACTCAAAGCATCCTCCTATAGAAATCATTGGAAGCTGCCAGCAAGTGGCTGTATAACCTGTCAGCTCTCTTGCCACTATGCTGACTCAGAGCATCCTCCTATAGATATCCTTAGAAGTAGCCTGCCCATAGATAAGCGATGTTGCACACTGCACCTTCCTTACTGCCCACCTCTTTGCCTCGGTGACCTAATGGGGGGGTGGGCCCCTTGTTTATTGCTCACTTGATTGTCTTGACCCTATCACTATCCTTAAAATGATCTCCCTCACTAACCTGTCCCCTAACCTATACCCAATAAAATACAGACGTTCCTGGATGTTCGGGGCCTCGCCTGTTTCTGCTTGTAAGTGGCGTTGGTCCCCCCAAGCCCAGCTGCGCCTTCTTTGTCCTTCTGTGTCCTGTCTCCTTATTTCTCGGATCCAGGGCCTCAGCACAGCAATAGGGACACCCCATGACCCTAGTAGGGCAGAACCCTACATGCCTGTAATGCCAGCACTATGGAAGGTCGAGGCAGGTGGATCACCCGGGGTCAGGAATTCAAGACCAGCCTAGCCTGGCCAACATGGTGAAATGAGATCTCTACTAAAAATACAAAAAATGAGCCAGGTATGGTGGTGCACGCCTGTAATCCCAGCTAGTAGGGAGGCTGAGGCAGGAGAATTGCTTGAACCCCTGAGGTGGAGGTTGTTGTGAGCCGAGATGGAGCCACTGCATGCCGGCCTGGGCGACACTGCAAGACTCCGTCTCAAAAAAAAAAAAGATTCCTCGTATTTTACAAATGCAAACTGAAAAAAAACAACAACCACATGAAAATACCTCTGGGATTTGCTTCCCCATAAATCCAGGCTGTGGGAGCAGGGTCGGATAGGGAAGAATCACATTTGGCCGTGAATTAATTGTTGAATTGGTGTGATAAGTGGGGTTTCATTACCCTGTTTTCTCTACTTTTGTATATATTTGATTACACTTATTTATTTATTTATTTTTGAGACTGGGTGTCACCAACGGCGCAGTGGCACTCTCGGGTCCTAGAGATTTGCAACCTCTGCTTCCCGGGTTTAAGCATTCTCGTGCCTCAGCCTCCCGAATAGCTGGGATTACAAGCACCGAACCACCATGCCCAACTGTTTTGTTTGTTTTTGTTTCTGAGACCAGTCTCGCTCTGGTCACCCAGGCTGGAGTACAGCGGTGCGGTCTTGGCTCACTGCAACCTCCTCCTCCCGGGTTCAAGCGATTCTCCTGCCTCAGCCTCTCGTGTAGCTGGGATTACGGGTGGCCACCACCATGCCCAGCTAATTTTTGTATTTTTAGTAGAGATGGGGTTTCACCATGTTGGCCAGGCTGGTCTCAAGCTCGCTCCCCTCAGGTGATCCATCCGCCTCAGCCTCCCAAAGTGCTGAAATTACAGGCGTGAACCACCATGCCCAGTCTATATTTTATTATTTTTTTACAGAATAAAAATAATAAAATGTTTAATTATTTTCTTCCTCTACTGCCCAGGCTGGAGTACAAGGGCACGATCATAGCTTGCTACCTGGAATTCTTGCGCTCAGGTGATCCTCTCCCCTCGGCCTTTCAAAGCTCTGGGCAATTTTGTATGTCTTTTAAATGTCCATAATGAGGCCGGGTGCAGTGGCTCACACCTGTGATCTCAGCACTTTGGGAGGCCAAGGTGGGCGGATTATGAGGTCAGGAGATTGAGAGCAACATGATGAAATCCCGTCTCCAGTAAAAATACAAAAATTAGGCCGGGCGCGGTGGCTCACCCCTGTAATCCTAGCACTTTGGGAAGCCAAGGTGGGTGGATCACCTGAGGTCAGGAGTTCAAGACCAGCCTGGCCATCATGGTGAAACCCCATCTTAAAAAAAAAAAAAATTAGCTGGGCGTGGGGCACCTGCATGTAATCCCAGCTATTTGGGAGGCTGAGGCAGCATTGCTTGAACCAGGGAGTCAGAGGTTGCCGTGAGCCAACATCGTGCCACTGCACTCCAGCCTGGCGATAGGCCAAGACTCCGTTTCCCACCAGAGGAAAAAAAAAAAAGAAAGCCTATAATAAAAAGTGCAAACACTGTAACTGTTGAGTATAAGTGCCTGCCCCAATGCTTGAATTTTAAAAAATATTGATGCCATTTCTCCCTATAGCTACATTCCGCCCCAACCCTGCTCTCCTGGCTAGCATAATTCCTCGACAGACTTGTCTGTCTCTGATATGCTTCTTCCCATTCTTTCTGGATCCACTCCAGCCTGGCTTTTGGCTCCCACGGCACCGGAAATGCCCTGATTTAAGGCCACCAGTGACATCCACAGCGCCGAATCCAGTAGCCAGGGCTCAGTCTGACCGTTAATTCACCTACATGCTGATGCCACCTACATTTTTATTTCAACCCCTTGACCCTGACTTCGAGGGACATGTCAAGCACCAGGTATGATTATAATATATCCAAAATCAACTTCTGATCCCCACCCCAAGTCTGTTCCTTTCTCTACACTTCCCATCTCAGGTGATGGGTCTCCATCTTCCTGACTGCTTTGGGCCATCAGCTTGGAGTTTTTTGGAAACTGCTGTCTTACATCCCACCTAGCTAGACTCTGATGTTTTCTCTCCACTCAGGCAGAGCTGCCATCGGCTTTCATCTGGATTACTCCAACTCTGCTAACTGCTCTCCAGTTTCTGTTCATGGTGCACTCCTCAGGAGTTGTAGTCATCCTTATTTTTTTCCCTTTTCTCAAAACCCTACATGGTTCACCTCCCGTCTTTTAGATGTCAGGCCTTTTATGATCTATCCTCCTCATTCACCTCCACTTTTTTCTTTCTTGAGACAGAATCTTGCTCTGTCGCCCAGGGTGGAGTGCAGTGGCACAATCTCGGCTCACTGCAACCTCTGTCTCCCGGGTTCAAATGTGCCACCACACCTGGCTACTTTTCTCCTCCGCTTTCTGATCTCTTCCACCCTCTCTCAGCCCTGGGCCTCCTTGTGGGTCCTCTCACATGCCAGGTACGGTCCTTTGACAGGGCCTTTGCACTGGCTCTGCCCTCTGCCTGGACACAGGCTCCATCCCTCACCTCCTTTCACTTTGCTTAAACACCGCCTTCTCAGTAAGGCCTTCCCTGACTACCCCATGTGAAACTGTAACACGCTCACCTCACATCTGCATGCCCTTTCTTGTTTTTGAGTCTTGCTCTGTTGCCCAGGCTGCAGTGTAGTGGCGTGATACTGCTCACTGCAACCTCTGCCTCTTGGTTTAAGCAATTCTCCTGCCTCAGCCTCCGGAGTAGCTAGGATTATAGCTATGCACCACCACGCCCAGCTAATTTTTGTGTTTTTAGTAGAGATGGGGTTTCACCGTGTTGGCCAGGCTAGTCTTGAACTCCTGACAAGTGATCCACCCACTTTGGCCTCCCAAAGTGTTGGAACTACAGGCATGAGCCACCGAGCCCAGTCCCTGTTTTTTGTTTTTTTTGAGATGGAGTTTTTTTGCTTGTTGCCCAGGTTGGAGTGCAATGGCATGATCTTGCCTCACCATGACCTCCACCTCCCAGGTTCAAGTGATTCTCCTGCCTCAGCCTCCTGAGTAGCTGGGATTACAGGCACCCGCCACCACACCCGGCTAATTTTTGTATTTTTAGTAGAGATGGGTTTCACCATGTTGGCCAGGCTGGTCTAGAAGTCCTGACCTCAAGTGACCTGCCCACTTCAGCCTCCGAAAGTATTGGGATTATAGGCATAAGCCACCACGCCCAGCCTGTGTTTTTTTTTTTTTTTTTTTTTTTTTATGAGACGGGGTTTCACCATGTTGGTCAGGCTGGTCTTGAACTCCCGACCTCAGAAGATCCGCCCGCCTTGGCCTCCAAAGTGCTTGGATTACAGGCATGAGCCACCACGCCTGGCCCCGTTTTTGGTTTGTTTTTTTTTTTAAAGTAACTGTCTACCCCCACAGGAATGGAGTTCTTTGAGGATGGTTTCTTGTGTTTTCTTCACAAAAGAACACTGCCTGGAATACAGGATATGATCAGGAGAATCTGCTGAAGGAAGGGATGGCTTCCTTGCCTCTTGGGGGTCAGGACAGAAGCAGAAGGGGCGTGTGGAACACGGACGTGTCCATGCCGTTGTGGTGCAGAGAGGGAGGGTGTCTCAGACGCAGAGCAAAGACCACAAAGATTTAATTTAAAATCACAGTGTCTCAGCTGGTATGCCCCGTCGGTAGGGGGCACCCTTGCAAATTCAAAGTTCCTCAAGGGGCCCCTCTAGGTTCAGCAGCGAGGGATGAGCAGGGCCCAACTGGGGGTCTGGCCGGCCTCTGGCCCCTCCACGTGATTCTGGAGACGAGGCCCAGCTCTCAGGTGCTTGCTGGGACAGGGTCTGCCGTCGGCGCTGCTACTACAGGCTCCTTCTCCACCAGCGTGGGCTCATCTTCACCGTCCTGGGGAGGGTGGACGAGAACCTTGTCTAAGATGCCAAACTCCTGGGCCTCCATGGGGCTCATGTAGCGGTCCCTCTCCATGGCGGACTCTGGAGGGGAAGCAGGAGGCAAGACACATCAGGGGAAGAGCAGAGACCGGGGCCAGGTCAGGGTCCTGTTGTGGCCTGAATGTTTGTGCCCACCACCCCAAATTCCTATGCCGAAGCCCCAACCCTCAGTGGGATGGGATTTGGAGATGGGGTCCTTGGGAGGTCATTAGGGGGAGATGGGGTGAGAGGCCCCCTGATGGGATTAGTGGCCATCTAAGAGGAGACGCTAGTGCGCTTATTCTCTGTCCACCATGTGAAGATAGTGAGAAGGTGGCCGTGTGCACACCAGTAAGAACCCTCACCAAGAACCCAGTCGGCCGGCACCCTGACCTCGGGCTTCCCAGCCCCAGAACCGAGGAGTAAATCTCTGTTGAAGCCACGCAGTCTGACTGAGACATGTCCTCATTCTGCAGTGCCTCAGTTTCCCCTAGGTATCACTAGGATACCACTTTCAATTTTGTTTTGTAAACAATTGTTATTGGGCCTCACACTTGTGATCCCAGCACTTTGGGAGGCCGAGGTGGGCGGATCACTTGAGGCCAGGAGTTTGAGACCAGCCTGGCCAACATGGCGAAACCCTGTCTCTACTAAAAACACAAAAATTAGCCCGGTGCGGTGGCACACGCTTGTAATCCCAGCTACCCTGGGAGGCTGAGGTATGAGAAATCATTTGAACCTGGGAGGTGGAGGCTGCAGTCAGCCTAGATTGCACCACTGCACTCCAGCCTGGGCAACAGAGCGAGACTCTGTCTCAAACGAAAAAAAACCTGTTATTGATGTGTAATATACATCTAGGAAAGGGCATGATTCATAAATGTCTGGTGGATGGATTTTCAGATTGCACATATCCTACAGGACCAGCGTCCATGCCAAGAGATGGAATATTGCCAGCACCCCTGAAACCCCACTTGGGCCCACGGCAATCACTAGTACTTTCCACCTGCTCCCCACGCCCCAGTGTAACCACTCCTCTACCAGCATAAATTAGCTCTGCCTGGTTTTATAGTTTAAGTAAATGGAATCATAGAGTGTTTATTCTTCTTTCATGCAACATTAGAAAGATTCATCCGTGATGCTGTGGCCCAGTCACTTTTTTGTTGTTGTTGTTGAGACGGAGTCTTGCTCTGTGGCCCAGGCTGGAGTGCAGTGGTGTAATCTCGGATCACTGCAACCTCTGCCTCCTGGATTCAAGCAGTTCTCCTGCCTCAGCCTCCCTAGTAGCTGGGATTACAGGCGCTCGCCACCACGCCTGACCAATTTTTGTTTTAGTAGAGACGGGTTTTCACCATGTTGGTCAGGCTGGTCTTGAACTCCTGACCTCAGGTGATCCGCTCGCCTCAGCCTCCCACAGTGCAGGGATGACAGGTGCCTGCCACTGCACCTGGCTAATTTTTAGATAGGGCTTCACCATGTTGGCGGGGCTAGTAGACCATTCACTCTTGGTGCTGTGTATAGCACGTGAAGAAACCACCTTTTGTGCACCCATTTACCCGACACGGGGCAGCTTGGGGCTTTTTTTTTTTTTTGAGACGGAGTCTCGATCTGTTGCCCAGGCTGGAGTGCAATGGCACGATCTCAGCTCACTGCAACCTCCATCTTCCAGGAGGGGAGGCAATTCTCCTGCCTCAGCCTCCAGAGCAGCAGGGATTACCGGGACCCACCACCGTGGCTGGCTAATTTTTATATTTTTAGTAGAGATGGGGTTTTGCTATGTTGCCCAGGCTGGTATTGAACTCTAGGCCTCAAGAGATCCACCTGCCTTGGCATCTTAAAGTGCTGGGATTACAGGCGTAAGCCCCCAGGCCCAGCGCTATTTTTAAAGGGCTTAGAACAGTATTTCCTGACTGGAGGCAATTCTGCCCACCAGGGAACACTTGGTGATGTCTGTAGACATTTCTGGTTGTCACAGATGGTGGGTGCTGGTGTGGAGTGGGTAGAGGTCAGGGATGCTGCCACACATCCTGCAGTGCCCAGGATGGTCCCCATCCCAGAGAAGGATCCAGCCCTGAATGTCCGCAGGGCCCAGGTGGAGAAGGCCCGGCCTGGAACAGTGCTGGGTCCAGGTGTGCACGCTGGATAAAATAAAGGGGGTGCTCACCGATCACTTGCAGGCTCTGTTTGGTGTGCTTGGCGTAGATGTTGTAGAGCTGTTTCTTCAGCTTCATGATCTCCTCTGCCTGGATGGCAATGTCTGTGGCTTGGCCCTGAGGGACGCCCAAGGGGAGTGAGAGGGTGAAGGTCGGCCTCAGCGTCAGCCCCTTACCAGGAAGCTGGAGGTGGCACTCAGGAGCCCTCCCTGGGCTTTGGGCTTCCAGTTTCAGGATAGTGGGCCAGGACTGTGTAAATCCTCCAGTATCCTGCTTTGGTCTTGCCACCACCAGGAAGGCTTTCTGACTGGATGAACTATGCTTTCTTATTTTCTGCATCTGAAGCTTTGCAGACTGGGAAGAACAGTCTCTCTCTCTGTCTCTGTCACTGTCTCTCTCTGTCTCTGTCTTTGTCTCTCTCTCGGTGTTAGCTACCCCTCGGTTTTTTTTTTTTTTTTTTTAAAGACATGGGGTCTTGCTATGTTGCCCTGACTGGTCTCAAACTCCTAGCCTCAAGTGATCCTCCCATCTCAGCCTCCCAAAGTGCTGGGATTACACACATGAGCCACCATGCCCAGCTATAGCCTTTTTTTTTTTTTTTTTTTTTTAGACAGGGTCTTTCTCTGTTGCTGGGACTGGAACGCAGCAGTGCAAGGCAGCTCGCTGCAGCCTTGACCTCTCAGGCTCAAGCGATCCTCCCACTTCGGCCTCCTGAGTAGCTGGGACCAGAGGCAAACAGAACCACGCATGACTCATTTTCAAAGTTTTCTGTAGAGATGGGGTCTTACTATTGCCCAGGCTGGTGTTAAACTCTTGGCCTCAAGTGATCCTCCTGCCTTGGGCTCCCAAAGTGCTGGGATTACTGATGTGAGCCACTGTGCCCAGCTGAAGCTAATTCTTAAGAGGAAACAAATGGCCAGGTATGTTGGCTCACACCTGTGATCCCAGCACTTTGGGAGGCCGAGGCAGGCAGATCAGGAGGTTAAGAGTTCGAGATCAGCCTGGTCAACATGGTGAAACCTCGTCTCTGCTAAGAATACAAAAATTAGCCAGGCACGGGGGTGCATGCCTGTAATCCGAGCTACTCAGGAGGCTGAGAAAAGAGAATCGCTTGAACCCAGGAGGCAGAGGTTGCAGTGAGCTGAGATGGCGCCACTGCTCTCCAGCCTGGGTGACAGTGCAAGACTCCATCTCAAAGAAAAAAAAAATAGCAAACAACTCCTGAGTGCTCTTTTTTTTTTCCTTTTTTTTTGAGACGGAGTCTCTGTTCATACAGACTGCAGTGCAGTGGCACCACCTCAACTCACGGCAACTTCCACCTCCCAGGTTCAAGTGATTCTCCTATCTCAGCCTCCCAAAATAGCTGGGATTACAGGCATACACCACCAAGCCTGGCTAATTTTTGTATTTTTAACAGAGAAGGGGTTTCACCATGTTGGCCAGGCTGGTCTTCAATTCCTGACTTCAAATGATCCATCTGACCTGGCTTCCCAGTGTCAAGATTACAGGCGTGAGCCACCACGCTCGGCCTTTTTCTTTTTCTGATAGAGATGAGGTCTCACTACGTTCCCCCGGCTGGTCTCGAACTCCTGGGCTCACGTGGTCCTTCCGCCTCTGTCTCCCAAAGCGCTAGGGTTATAGGCCTGAGCCGCCACATGTAGCCGAGCCTGCACATTTTAAGACATCCACTCCCAAGCCTGACTTCCACCCAGTCAGTCCTTCTGTCTAGACCACGTCCGGAACCCGGACAGCAGCTGGCGTGTCTGGCACTCACCCGGGCGCCCCCTGAGGGCTGGTGGATCATGATGCGGGAGTTGGGAAGTGAGTGGCGCATGCCTGGGCTGCCAGCAGCGAGAAGCAGGGAGCCCATGCTGGCGGCCTGGCCCACGCACCATGTGCAGATTGGGTTGAGGATATACTGCATCGTATCGTAGATGGCCAGGCCTGCGGTCACCACACCACCTGTGGGCAGGGGGGCAAGTGAGGGGGTGGACCAGCCCCCCTGACCCTTTCCCTATTCCATCTCCTAACCCTGGGGAGGGTGGAAGAGACACAGCCCCTCTCCTTTTTTTTTTTTGAGAAAGAGTCTTGCTCTGTCGCCCATGCTGGAGCACAGTGGTGCGATCTCAGCTCACTGCAACCTCCGCCTTCTGGGTTCAAGCCATTCTCCTGCCTCAGCCTCCCCAGTAGTTAGGATTATAGGCAGGCACCATCATGCCTGGGTAATTTTTGTATTTTCAGTAGAGACAGGGTTTCACCATATTGGTTAGGCTGGTCTCGAACTCCTGACCTTGTGATCCAGCAAGCCTTGGCCTCCCAAAGGGCTGGGATTACAGGCGTGAGCCACTGTGCCTGGTCACGACCCCCTCCTTTTTTTAAAGAATTAAGCCTCCGTCTCACTATGTTGCCCAAGGCTGGTCTCAAATTCCAGGGATCAAGCGATCCTCCCAAAGTGCTGGGATTACAGGCATGGGCCACCACATGCAGCCCTTTTTTTTTATTTGTTGAGATGGAGTCTCACTCTTTCACCCAGAGTGGAGTGCAGTGGCATGATCTTAGCTCACTGCAACCTCTGCCTGCCGGGTCCATGCAATTCTCCTGCCTCAGCCTCCCAAGTAGCTGGGATTACAGGCACGCGCCACCATGCCCAGCTAATTTTTGTATTTTTAGTAGTGACAGGGTTTCACCCTGTTGACCAGGCTGCTCTTAAATTCCTGACCTCAGGTGATCTCCTTGCCTCGGCCTCCCAAAGTGCTGGTATTACAGGCGTGAGCCACTGTACTATGCCTAGAAGCAGCTCTTTAAAGCAGGGTTCATAAATACAAATGCTTCCAGGGAGATGACAAAAACAGGTGACAAGGACCAGGTATGGACAAAAGGGACAGCAATTGCTTCACAGTCGGCTGGCTCTTGGCACATGTGCCAGTGGGTCCACGGGACCAGATCTACTAAATTTCCAAGAGAAACTAGAAACCAGGCCAGGCGTGGTGGCTCATGCCTGTAATCCGAGCACTTTGGGAGGCCAAGGGTGGATCACGTGAGGTCACGAGTTCGAGACCAGTTTGACCAACATGGTGAAACCTCATCTCTACTAAATACAAAAAATTAGACAGCCTTGGTGGCATATGCCTGTAATCCCAGCTACTTGGGAGGCTGAAGCCAGAGAATCACTTGAACCCAGGAGGTGGAAGTTGCAGTGAGCCAAGATTGCGCCACTGCACTGTAGCCTGGGCAACAAAGCAAGACTCCATCTCAAAAAAAAAAAAAAAAAGACAAAATGCCTGCATCATAAGTGCTCAATCAAATTTGACTACTTTTTTTTGAGACGGGGTAAAAAAATCTACCAATTATTATTATTTTTGAGACGGGCTCACTACAGCCTTGACCTCCTGGGCTCAAGTGATCCTTCTGAGTAGCTGGAACTACAGGCACAAATCACCACCCCCGGCTAATTTTTGTATTTTTTTATTCAGATGGGGTCTCGCTATGTTGCCCAGGCTAGTCTTGAACTCCTGAGCTCAAGCGATCTGCCTGCCTCAGCCTCCCAAAGTGTTGGGATTATGGGTGTGAGCCACTGTGCCTGGCCTAAAATCTACCAATTTTAAGTGTCAGCTGGGTCAAGTTGGCATAACAGGACGTGCAGGATCAAAGAGGCAACATCCTGACTTGTGAACCCAGGCTTAAAAGCCAGCCACAGGCACCTTTGGGCAGTTTCAAGCCACTTCTGAAACTCTGACACTGTGTACCCTTTCCCAAAGAGAGAACATCCCTGACCCAGGATTCTGGTCCCGAATCACCCGTGTGCCCTGATGAATGTCTCTGGACCCTAGGAAAGGCCCTGCTCACCAGGGCTGTTGATGTACATGTGGATGGGCTTCTTGTTGCTCTCGGATTGCAGGAAGAGGAGCTGTGCAATAACCAGGCTGGCAACGCTGTCATCTATCTGCAGGTGGAGAGGGTGGGGGGTGGGAGTTGACACCAGATTTGGGGTGGGGAGAGAGAATTTTAAGGGAGACTGGGGATGGGTCAGGGAACCAGGAAGAGGGGCCAGAGCCCAAGTAAAGGGGTCGGGAAGAATTTAGGACGCAGAAGGGGATGGGGAGAGAGTAGTGGCTAGAACCCAGGGTGTCTGGAGCACAGGAAAGGGGCAGTCAGGGGGCTCAGGACACAGGATGGCTGGGGAAGAGTCTTGAGCCCAGGAATGAAGGCAGAGGTGCCACCAGGTGTCAGGAAGGCAGTCGGAGATCAAGAGGTGAGGAGCAGAGGGGAAGGGGTGAGGAGCGGGTGAAGGGGCGTGAGCCAGGAGGGGAGTCAGAGTGGGAGGGGAGGAGGCTGGAAGAAGAGTGGAGCCTGCGGGAAGAAAGTCAAGGCTTCGGGAAGGAGGGGCGCAGGAGGTCCGGGCAGGCGCTGGGGAGGGTCCCAGCGCGGGGCGCTCACCGGGCCCATGACGCACACGATGCGCTCCCGCAGCAGCCGCGAGTAGATGTCATAGGCGCGCTCCCCGCGACCCTGGGAATAGAAAGATGGAGGTGGGGGGTCGGGGAGCAGCCAGCCGATCCCCACCCGGCCCGCAGCCCCCGGGCGGTGTCCCCGCCCGGCTGCCGTACCGTCTGCTCCACCACGATGGGAATGAGCGGGAGAGCTCGGGCCGCCGTCACGTGCAGGCTCCGCTGCAGGGCCAGGCCGCTCCGGGGTGTCCGCTGCGCTGGAAAGCGAGAGGCGAGGCGAAGCCCCAGAGCGGGGTACTTGCCTGCCGCCACCCGTCCCCCCCCAACCAGTATTCCGGGCCACATCCCTCCGCGCGTCCTGCTCGGCTTCCGTCCGATAGCGGAACTACAGCTCCCGGCGTGCTTTGCGCCCGCGTAGCGCGCTCGCTAGGCCGCCCACTTCCGGGAGGCTGGGCGGGCACTGTTACGAGTGGGGCGGGGCTAGGGGCGGAGCCTGAAAGGGCGGAGCCAGTGAATGAAATGAGTGGGCGGGGCTGGAGAAGTTTTAGAGCCGTCAGTTCGAGTCCCCTTATTGGCCAATTGTCTTCATTTTCTATTGTTTCTGTTTTATTTTATATATTTTTATTTTTTTGAGACAGAGTCTCACTCTGTAGCCCAGGCTGGAGTGCAGTGGCGCTATCCTAGCTCAATGCAGCCTCAAACTTCTGTGCTCAAGAGACCCTCCCTCCCATCTTGCTCTCTGGAGTAGCTGGGACTACAGTTGTACGCTACCAAACTCGCAAATATCTATCTATCTATATATATATATATTTGCTTGAACCCTGGAATCACTTGAACCCAGGAGGCAGGGTTCAAAAAAAAAAAAGAATCACAGCAGATTGACAGACTCCTGAAGGGGATTTTGATGTATACGTAGGAGTTTACCAAGAGATAAGTGGTAGACTGTTTTTTTTTTTTTTTTTTTTGAGACGAAGTTTTGCCCTTGTTGCCCAGGCTGAAGTACAATGGCGCGATCTCAGCTCACGGCAATCTCTGCCTCCCAGGGCTCAAGTGATTCTCCTGCTTCAGCCTCCCAAGTATCTGTGGATATAGGCATGTGCCACCACCCCTGGCTAATTTTTGCATTTTTAGTAGAGACAGGGTTTCTCCATGTTAGTCAGGCTACTCTCAAACTCCCAACCTCAGGTGATTGACCTTCCGCCTCTCAAAGTGCTGGGATTACAGGCATGAGCCAACACGCCTGGCTCAGTAGACTCTTTTTTTGTTTTGAGTCAGGGTCTTGCTCTGTCACCCAGACTGGGATACAGTCGTGCGAACATAGCACACTGCAGCCTTGACACTCTGGGCTCAAGCTGTCCTCCCACTTCAGCCTCCCTAGTAGCTGGGATTACAGGTGCATGCCACCACATTTGGCTAATTTTAAAATTATTTGCAGAGACAGAGTCTCCCTATGTTGCCCAGGCTGGTCTTGAACTCTTGGACTTAAGCAATCCTCCTGCCTCAGCCTCCCAAACTGCTGGGATTACAGGCGTGAACCATCATGCTTGGCTGTGCTGGACTCTTTTTTTTTTTTCTTTTTGTGTGTGCTGGACTCTTAAACTTGATGCTGGGTGCCCTAGATAAGAATAGTTTCGTGCCCTCTGTAACCTCAAGGGGACTGCAGTCTGATGGGGAGATAGAAGGGGACACAGACACTCCCAGTCTTGTAAAATCAGGAGTAAGACAGAGGGAAGGAGATGAAGGTGGCAGAGTTAGGAGAATGCCTTGAAGGTACGTGAAGCAGAACGCCCACGTGGCAGCCAGCGCTGAAAGGCAGGGCCTCACGGTGGGGAGCCTCACAGTGGGGAGCTGGCCTTTGGGCTCAGAGGGTGTTGGCCAGAAGTCTTGAATCTTACCTTCATTTACAGCTGGGATTGAGGAGGTGGGAGGGCAGCCGCTGTCCCAGTTTCTGCTGTGAGTCAGGTGGGGGGGGGGGTCCTGCCCAGCCGGTTCCCCCAGGGCCCCAGCTCCTGCCCCCGCCCTGGGGAGAAGGGCCAGGACAGCAGCTGCCACCATCCCTGCAGCCACTCCTCAGGACGCTGGCCCGCAGCCCTGCCCTCCCAGCCGCTGAGGTGGGGTGGTGGGGTCCCTGTCTCCCTTGTTTAATCAGCTTCACTTCTGATTGCATTGCGGGTGCTTTTCACCTTCTTCATTGCTAATAGCTCCCTGACAGGTGCTCCAGTTTCACCCATGTCACTGTGACCCACTGTCTCTTCTTCACTCTTCATTCTAAGAGATCTCTGAGAAAGCTTTTATTTATTTATTTATTTTTTGAGACAGGGTCTCGCTCTGTAGTCCAGGCTGGAGTGCAGTGAAGCAATCTTGGCTCACTGCAGCCTCCGCCTCTCGTGTTCAAGTGATTCTCCTGCCTCGGCCTCCCGAGTAGCTGGGATTACAGGCACCTGCCACCCGCCCAGCTAAGTTTTATATTTTTAGTAAAGACGGGTTTTCACCGTGTTGGACAGGAGGGTCTCAAATTCCTAACGTCAGCTAATTAATCCACCTGCCTGGGCCTCCAAAGTGCTGGGATGACAGGCATGAGCCACCGCACCTGGCCGAGAAAGCTAAACTGGACAACGGTTCCCCATCCCCCGTGCTAACCTCTGCCCTTATCTCCTTCCCTGTCCTGCTCTGCTTTTCCTAACCCAGACGTCAAGCTCAATCTAGCCACAAAGCCTTTGCTTTACTCTGCTTGGAATCCAGCTTCTTTCCAACAGGTAAATCTCAACTCAAGGCAAGGCTGGCATGGTGGCTCACGCCTGTAATCACAGCACTTTGGGGGGCCGAGGCGGGCAGATCACCTGAGGTCAGGAGTTCAAGACCAGCCTGACCAACATAGTGAAACCCTGTCTCTATGAAACATACAAAATTTAGCCTGGCATGGTGGCCCACGCCTGTAGTCCCAGCTACTTGGGAGACTGAGGCAGGAGAATCGCTTGAACCTGGGAGGCCGAAGTTGCAGTGAGGCAAGATGGCGCCATTGCACTCCAGCCTGGGCAATAGAGTGAGACTCCAACTCAAAAAAAAAAAAAAAAAAAAAATCTCAGCTCAAATGTCATCCCGAGAGAAGGCTTCCCTGGACACCTGTGCTAGTATCCCACGCACTCTGGAAAATTTGCCTTGTTTAATTTTCATCTTCCTGTGACTGCCGTCGTAAACAATGCATTAATTTATTTGTTTCATTTTCTATTGTCTGTAGAATGTTTTGCTATCTTGTTTGGCTCTCAGAAGAGCATTCATCAAACCTTTTTTTTTTTTTTTTTTTTTTTTTTTAGGCAAGGTCTCACCTGTCACTCAGGCTGGCATGCAGTGGTTCGAGCATAGCTCACGGCAGCCTCAAACTTCTGGGCTCCAGTGAATCCTTCCAACCTCAGCCTACCAAGTAGCTGGGACCACAGGCACAGGCCAACAGGGCCTGATAATTTTTAAAATGTTTTTTGAGGCAGGGCATGGTGGCTCACGCCTGTAATCCCAGCACTTTGGGAGGCCAAGGTGGGTGGATCACCGGAGGTCAGGAGTTGGAGATCAGCCTGACCAGCATGGAGAAACCCCATCTCTACTAGAAATAAAAATTAGCCAGGTGTGGTGGTGCATGCCTGTAATCCCAGCTACTCTGGACGCTGAGGCAGGAGAATCACTTGAACCTGGGTGGCGGAGGTTGCCGTGAGCCGCGATCACGACATCACACTCCAGCCTGGGCAACAAGAGTGAAACTCTGTCTCAAAAAAAAAATTTTTTTTTGTTGTAGAGACGAGGTCTCGATATGTTGCTCAGGCTGGTGTCAAATTCCTGAGCTCAAGCGACCCTCCTGCCTTGGCCTCCCAAAGTTCTAGGATTACAGGCATGAGCCACTGGACCCGGCCCCTTAAACCTTTTTGATTAGGGCTCCCAAGGAGAAGGATATCTAATCTAGTGTCTGAGTACACAAAAATACAAAAGTCTTATGAAATGATACTTAGTATTCGAGCAATGTCCTTTGATATTTTCTAATCTATTTTATCCTATTCTATTGCCTTTCACTTAAAGTAGGGTTTTTCAACCTTGGCATGATTGAAAATCTGAGTTGGGGAATTCTCTGGAAGGACAAAAGACCATCCAGGCCACTGTAGGGTGCTGAGCTGTATCCCTGGCCTCCGCCCACTGGATAACAGAAGCACCTCCACCCCTACCCCCATCAATTTAAAAAATGCCCCCCACAAAATGCCCCCCTAACAATAAAAAGTATCTTAGATATTGCCAAGTATCCCCCAGGGGCGGAGTCGCTCCCAGTTGAGAATCACAATTTATTTATTTATTTACTTATTTATTATATTTATTTATTTTTTTATTTTGAGATGGAGTTTTGCTCTTATTACCCAGGCTGGAATGCAATGGCACAATCTGGGCTCACCGCAACCTCCGCCTCCTGGGTTCAAGCAATTCTCCTGCCTCAACCTCCCCAGTAGCTGGGACTACAGGCACATACCACCACGCACAGCTAATTTTTGTATTTTAAGTAGAGACGAGGTTTCTCTGTGTGGCCAGGCTGGTCTCAAACTCCTGACCTCAGGCGATCCACCCACCTCATCCTCCCGAAGTGCTGGGATTGTAGGTGTTAGCCATCACACCTGGCCTGAGAACCATGATTTATGTATTTTATTTTATTTTTATTTTTGAGACAGAGTTTTGCTCTTGTTGCCCAGGCTGGAGTGCAATGGTAGGATCTCAGCTCACTGCAATCTTCGCTTTCCAGGTTCAAGTGATTCTCCTGCTTTAGCCTCCCAAGTAGCTGAGAATACAGGCATGTGCCACCATACCCGGCTAATTCTGTATTTTTAGTAGAGACAGGGTTTCACCATATTGGTCAGGCTGGTCTCGAACTCCTGACCTTAGGTGATCCACTTGCCTCTCCCTCCCAAAGTGCTGGGATTACAGGTGTGAGTCACCGTGCCCAGCCAAGAACCACGATTTAAATTAAAGTGGATAGTGATCTGAAATAGAAGAAAAATAAGAAAAAGCAACTTTATTTATCTATACTTATTTTTATTTTGTAGAGGTAGAGTCTCACTATGTTGTCCAGGCTAGTCTCAAATTCCTGGACTCAAGCGATCTTCTTACCTCAGCCTCCCAAAGTGCTGGGATATCAGGCATGAGCCACGGCACCCAACCTTTCCTTTTCCTTCTTTCTCCTTCTCCTCTTCTTTTTCTTCTTCTTCTTCTTTTTTTTTTTTTTTTTGAAGTAGAGTCTTGCTTTGTCACTCAGGCTAGAGTACAGTGTCTTGAACATGGCTCACTGCAGCCTTGACCTCCTGGGTTCAAGCAATCCTCCCACTTTAGCTTGCCAAGTAGCTGAGACTACGGGTGCAAGCCATCATGCTCAGCTAATTTTTGTTTCTGTAGAGACGGAGTTTCTCTTATGTCATCCAAGCTGGTCTTGAACTCTTGTCCTCAAGTGATCCTCACGCCTTGGCCTCTCAGTGCTGGGATTACAGGCGTGAGCCACCGCACCCAGACTCCATAATAATTTAATGTGTTGTTTTCCTTCTTCCAAACCTTGCTGGGTAAGTTCTGAATGAATGGGTATTTTGGCTCTTGGCTGCCAATCGACCTGCCCTACTTGTTTTTGGTTATCACTCATTGATCAGAGAGAAGCTGTCATCACTGTTACCTTCCCTGGAATGAATGCAAATAGGCTTATTGGAATGATAAAAATGGAAAATTAGGAAAAGAAAAGGAAACCCTCAGTGCTGAAGAGGCTGTGGGTCAATGGATGCCCCAATAGATGGATCATGGACATTGCTACAGCTTCTCTGGGAACAAAGTTGACACCAAATTTCAAATTCACAGAACCCACTTTCAGCTATTTGTTTTTAGGAAATGCTTAAAGTTATGCACCTGTGCACTAAGATTTGACCCCAGAGTTGCTTATGGCAGAGTTGTTCATACACCTGTGTTTCAGTTAGTTAATGCTGTGTAACAGACCACCCCTAAACTTAGGATTTTAAACAACCACAGCTTATCATTTCTCTTAATTTGAGAATCTGGACTGGGCGCAGCTAGGATTTGCTGGGGCTGGAATATCCATAAGAAACATTCTCCAGTTACATGTCTGGAGCCCCAGCTAGATGTCTCTCTCTCCACATGGCTGCTTGGGCTCCCTCACAGTATGGTGGTCTTTACTCCCCATATGGTGACTGGCTTCAGAGAGAGTTAGCAAAATCTATTTGTCTTCTTAAATGCTTGGCTTGGAAGTCACATGGTAGCTCTTCTGCCCCAGTGCATTGGTCAGAGCAAGTCACATGGCCAAACCCAAATTCAAGGGGAAGAGGAGGTGAAATAGACTTCAGGGAGGAGTGGCAGTGGCGTAACGGGATAGAAAGTGATGGCGGCTATCTCTGGAGATAGTCTGTCACATCCACATTAGGAAAGAATTACAAACAAATGTCTTGTAAAAGGGGACTAGTCAAATGCCTTGAATTTTAAAATTATTTTATTATTTAATTTTTGGAGACAGCATCTCACTCTGTCACCCAGGTTGGCATGCTGTAGCCCAATCATGGCTCACTGCAGCCTTGACCTCCCAGCCTCAAGCAATCCTCCTGCTTCAGCCTCCTGAGTAGCTGGGACCACAGGTGCATGCCAATACGCCTATTTTTTTTTTTTTTTTGGTAAGGACAGGGTCTTGCTATCTTGTCCAGGCAGAACTCAAACTCCTGGGCTCAAATGATTCTCCCGCCTCGGCCTCCCAAAATGCTGGGATTACAGGCATGAGCCACCAATCCCAGCCAAATTTTAAATCAGATTATCAAGTGTCCATATTATGGAATATAACTCCTATTTACTGAGTGCCGTCACTGGTTTAATTATATAGTTAGGTATGACTGAGGGAAAGAAGTACCAGTGACTCAGACAAGATAGACATGTCTTTCTCTCCCAGTCAGTCTGGAGGTTGGCATCCAGAGCTGGGAGGGTGATTCTGTCACATGAGGTCTCCATTGGCCAGGAGCTACTCACATGGCCACACCTGGCTGCAGAGGAGCTGGGAAATGTGTGTATTCATTCCATTGAAACTGACTGAGCATTCACCATGTGCACAGCATTAGGGTACAGCTCCTGCTGTTTTTATTCTTATAAGACAAAGCGAACAAACGCAAAGAAAGACAGCAATCCCTGCTGTCATGGAGTGTTCCTTCTGTAGCACCCACATCCTCTTTCTTTTCCTTCCTTCCTTCCTTCCTTCTCTTTCCTTTTATTTTTTTCCCTGCCTCCCTCCCTCCCTTCCTTCCTCTCTTTCATTTTTCCCTCCCTCCCTCCCTCCCTCCCTTCTTTCCTTCCTTTCTTCCTTTCCTTTTTTTTTGAAACATTTAAAATAAGTAGCCAACAGGAATGAGGCCTGCTATAGAAACAATTATAAATGCCTTTATCTGAACATTTAAAATGATATTTTCAGTATTATATGGTTATAGATTGGTGGAACTATCATGAAATACATTTCATAATGCTGACTAATTCTACATTAAAGCAAATTGAAGTCCTTGAAGTGGAAACAATTTTGCATATACTACATGGTAATTGAACAATCGAGTTAAAGTTAGGATTTATATTTCCTTACGTCTGCTCGGGTGTTCCTTCAGCTATATTGTGTTGTCCTCTATTCATGAAACAGGTATACACTGATTGCCTACTACATTCTGGGTATCATGTGAAGGCTATGAAAAAATAATTCAGGTTATCTTCAAAGTTTACTGTGACTATGGGGCTGGCTTACCTCTTTGTCCTCAAAGTCAATATAAACTCTATGAAGGCTGATATCATTTTGTCTTCCTCACCATTATGCCCTGGAACCTAGCACAATGCTCGGCCCATGATAGATGCTATACAGTTTTGTTGTATAAATGATGTGTAAATAAAAAGATGTATTAACAAAAGGCATGAAAGACAATGTTCTTTGAACGTTAGTATTTTGGAAGTCAGAAAGTAATTCCAATATTTCAAGTGAAAAAAAAACCTTTATCAAATAAGCACATTCATCACAAATGATTTTTATCACATACTTCCAGCAGGCTAGATCTAACTTAGTGTTTAAGAGATCATTTGAATGCACAAAGATTTTTATGTACTTTTGGTGCCAGATAATAAAAACTGAGGATCTAGACATTTTGAATAAACCCAGCTGGGCAGATATCGATTTTATTGTATTTATGTATTCAACTCAGAATATTGTGTTAGCTGGCAGGAAACAAAAAAGCCAAATGCCATTAAAAATAAATGACTTAATTTCAATTTACTGAAATAACATAACTTGAAGATTTTACAGATTTGATGAGGGTACCCTGAGTCCCACAAAAGCTATGGAACTTTGGTTATTTGTCCCTTTTGGTGTAATCATGCCTTTATGATTCTGATCCTGTTCCAACCCATTTACCACGTCTGTTCTACATTGTGAGCATCAAAGTTTGATCTCAGTAAAACCCAACAGAGAAACTATTTAATCGATCACAGACCTTACTGGAAGCATTTCCGAACAAACCGTAGCTGAGCCCTTTGCTTCCCTTTCTGGGTGATAAACATTGGCTTCTCACTACATTGCACTAAGAAGTTTGGCACATCTTCACCTGATCATAACAATTACGAAAAATTGCTGTGGTCTCTCATCGGTTTCCTCTCAGAGACATACAAAATGCTATAAAATGAATTCAAGTAAAATGATGCAAGACCTTTTTTAGACACCGTAAACCTGCTGTCATTGAAAGAGTGTTTGGGCTAGCAGCTAACGTATTTCCTTACACATAATTTTTTTTTCCTTATCTTTTACCACCAATCTGTCCATCTCTCCTATGCCCACTAAAACAAATAATTGCAATCACAAGGAGAGTTCACCCATCTCTTCCAATGCAATTAATTTGACCGAAGTCGTACTGTACCTTCATTTCTTTATTAAGCCATGGCATGCCAACAAGAAGTCACTAACACCTTTCCACAGCCTCTGGGTATTATGCTTGATGTTTTTGTACACTATTGGCTAGTGTATTGGAAAGAGAACAAGATACGGTCTGCAGTAAACATATCTGAGGCAGGATTTGTGCTTATTAAATGCACGTCTTGGGGAAATTGATCATAATAGAGCTCAATTTCCCCATGTGTAAAATGAGAAGGTGATAGTTATTCTCACTGAATTTTTGTGAGGATTTCATCAGATTAAAAAGGTGGCTGAAATTTGTTCAGTTCTTACAAGTGAATTTTGTGGATCTGGATAATTTTTCTTTTGAAGAAGCAGAATGATTCGGAAATAGAAACTTTATTTAATTCCAAGAAAACTAAAATACCCTTGAACAAACTGAAGATTGCTCATATAATTTGCAAAAAGTCATTAAAATAATACCTAGTCTGTATCACTTTATGAAAGCTCATTTTGCTTCTTTGCTTCAGTTCCACACACTGTATGCCACAGGGGTGAATATGATTTGTTCATTCAAGTAGAAATCCCATACTAGCTATTTGCTCAGGGCAGACATAGCTGAAATCAGTGTTTCTCAAAGATAAGTTCAAAAGCCACTTGCATTCAAAGGTGATGAGGTACCTGTCAATAATGTAGTTTCCTGAACTTTACTTCTCACCTGCCACATTACTGTTTCTACAGGTGAAGCCTTGAAATCAACATGCTTTCAAGAGCCTCAGATGATTTTCCTGAACACTAAAAGTTTGAGACTCACTGACCTAAGGAAATATTATGGCTGGTTATTATAGAATTCCAACTGAGGCCTCTGTGAAATACAGGTACAAACCAGAAAAAGCATTTCAAGTATTTATTTTTTTTTTTTTGAGATGGCATCTCACTCTGTTGTCCAGGCTGGAGTGCAATGGCATGATCTCAGCTCAGTGCAAACTTCCTCCCAGGCTCAAGTGATTCTCCTACCTCAGTCTCCCGAGTAGCTAGGATTACAGGTGCACACCACTATGCCCAGCTAATTTTCATATTTTTAGTAGAGACGGGGTTTCCTCATGTTGGCCAAGTTGGTCTTGAACTCCTGATCTCAGGTGATCTGCTCGCCTTGGCTTCCCAAAG
Organism: Cacajao melanocephalus; assembly: GCA_963573385.1. Lineage (NCBI taxonomy): Eukaryota > Metazoa > Chordata > Mammalia > Primates > Pitheciidae > Cacajao > Cacajao melanocephalus. Next base: position 7,022 of record CAUYLG010021000.1, on the reverse strand, counting down.
TGCTGGGATTACAGGAGTGAGTGACTGCGCCTGGCTGCATTTCAAGTATTTTTGAATCTAGAATCCAGCATTGCAAGAAGGAGAACAAAATCCCTTTGTGTAATGACTACCAAGAATAAAAGTATCCCCATGCAAATATTATGCAACTTTATTTTGCTTCATTCCTTTTATCAATTTTTACCTGCAAGCTCTATATCCATTGAGTGGTTAGTTACAGATGCTGGACTTGGAAAGGCTGCTAATGTCAGTAAATTCTGTCTATGTGATATAACACACACATTGCTTTTAACCCCAGGGTAGATAGAATTTTGAGTGATGGGATAATATTAATAAAGGAAAACAAGAAAGAAAAGAAATTTATCTAAATTCAGAAAATAAAATGAAAATTTCAGCTGGAATTAACACTTTTCAAATTAATAAATGATTCATGACTCATGAAATTTAATACTGGGTAGAAAAAAATCTCCAAGTGTATTATGTGAAAAAATATTGACTGTTAAGAAATGATTGATCTATTGCATTGTTTCCATCTCTGATTTCTGTCTCTGTAACTGTAGTTTCCACAGATATTTGTGTTTTCCAATAAGCTAAATTGAGTGGTCCATAGGTGAATGAATAGAACAAATTTCTTCATGTAACGTAAAAATGAGTATTGAAGCACACTAGAAAAAAAACTATTATTAAACATGCACTAATATAGTTTATGAACTAGATGAATGTGTAAACTAGGACACATGGAGGTTTGTTTTTCCTCTTCATTTTCAGACATAAATAAATTCATTTGCATTTTCTGAAAATGCCAAACTTTACCACCACAATCTTTACTTTGTATATGAAATTGAATTCTATCTTTTAATCTGGTCCATTTTAACTTCACTTCATCAGAATATAGGCAAATTGCCATCATTTTTGTTCTTTTCCAAAGCCCAATGAGAGTTTGGTCTAAAAATATCTTTCATTACAGAAGTATTACATTTAATTGGAAACAACAGAAAGAGATGAGTAGAAAGTAGCACATTGGCAAAAAGGAATTAAAGAGATAGATGTTTCTTACTGTGGATCCAAAAGCCACCTGAAGGAACATTTTACTTTTAACATACTCCCAAGGTAATTCGAATTTGTATTCTTATAAAATCATGCTCTGACAAACATGTCTAATGGAAACAACGCATCTTTGAATGACCAGGTGTAGATGATTCATCACAAGAAAATAAAATAAATGAACTTGGTGAGCATCAAATTGTATTCTATTTTACACACATGAAACACTTGCAAACAGCACCTTAACATTGCCCTATACATATCTATAGCCAGCTTTTATCCTAGCTGGATGGGTCTAAATCACATTCACCTGCTACAATTCCAAAATGGGTACGACTTCCCAATATTCTAGTCATTTAACTATTTTTCTGTACAAAAGAAACCACCCCCATCTTTGTTGAAACATCTGGAGTAACTGCCTCATCATTAAAGAGGCTATTTGCCTCATTTAGACTTCTACTACCCCTAAAGAACTGACCACTTCAACAATGACCACCAGTTACCTATTGCTCTGAAAATCTATTCTGCATATGTTCATACAGACAAGTATATTGTTCTTCCATCATCTCCAGGTTCCTGTATAATTGCTCTGAAGATATTTAGAGGATATAAAGTAGGTAAGGTGGATGAAACATGGTAAGATATCTTATTTTGTTCTCGCTCCTTTAACCAGTAAGTTTTCTGGTTTCCACTCATCGTATTAGATATGGAATGAGAATCGTCTCTCTTATTTTCAGCATAGGCTTAAAGTAAGAGGACAATACACACCTTTCTGCAAAGAATATTGCCACAGTTGTAAAGAGAAGGCAGAGAAAGATGACAGAATAGAAGCCTACACTTATCATTTCCCCCACTGCAACACCAAATTTTAACTATCTGCTCACAGTAAAGCACCATCACAAGAACTACAAATCAGGTAGGCAATCAGCTACATGGCTTTAACTTCATAACCTGGAAAGAAGCATTGAGGAGGGCAGAAAAGACAGTTTGAATCATTGATGCCACCCTTCCCCCAGCCCCTGGCAGTGGCCATGCAGTAGGGAGAAAGAATATCTGTACTTTGGGAAGACAGAGAGCAATGACTAGAAGACTTTACATTGAACTCCGTGCTATCCTGTCACAGTAAATAAACCAATGCTGAACTTAGCCAGCGCTCATGCACAGAAGGAGCATTCAGACCAGCCCTAGTCAAAGGGGAATCTTCCATTCCAGTTGTCAGAACAAGAGTTTCCCAGCAAGCCTTGCCACCACAAGCTGAAGTGCTCTAGGATCTTAAATACACTTGAAAGGCAGTCTAGGAAATAAGGACTGCAATTCCTAGGCAACTCCTAGTGCTAGGCTGGAACCAGAGCTAGTGTACAGGGTGTCATGTGACCTAAGGGGATACTAGTTGGCGAGGCTACAGGATTGCTTGCACCATGCCACCTTTTGCCCCAGGCAGTGCAGCTCGTAACAATGAAAGGGACTCCTACTTTCTGCTTAACAAGAGAAGAACAAGGAGTAAAGAAGACTTTGTATTGCATCATGGGTACCAGCTCAGCCACAGTAGGATAGAACACTGGGCACAGTCAAGAAGGTCTCACTGTAAGCCCTAGCTCCCACATGACATTTCTAGATACACCCTGGATCATAAGGGAACCTGCTGCCTTGAAGGAAAAGATGCAGTCCTGCCGGCATTTATCACCTGCTAACTGAAGAGCTCTTGGGCTCTGAATAATCAGCAGTGATACCCAGGTACTATATCAAGGTCTTGGGGAACCTCTAAGATGTGTTGGCTTCAGGGGAAACTCAGCACATTATCAACAGTGGTGGTTATAGGGCAAAACTCCTTCTGCTTGAGAAAAGCAGAGGGAATAGCAAAAGGGACTTTGTCTTGCACCTGAGATACCAGCTAGACCACAGCGGGGTAGAGCAACACGTAGTCTTTTGGGGTTCCAGAGTTCAGGCCTAGGCTCTTGGACAGTCTTTCTAGACATGCGCTTGGCCAGAGAAAGTTCATTGCCATAAAAGGTGAGTTGAGGACTGCCTGCATTCACCACAAGCTGATAGAAGAGTTCTTGGGCTTTAAGGGAACATGAGCAGTGGCTTGGCAGAAACCCCTCATGGACTGATGGTATTGCTGGTTGCAAGGAGCGGCTCCTAGTCGGTGGAAAGGGAAGGGAACAGTGGGAAGGACTTTGTATTGTGGTTCAAGGAAGCTTAGAACAGAATAACCAGTAAATTGCTAAGGTTCTGACTCCAATCCCTGGCTCCTAGAAAGCATCACTGGGCTTATAAGAACTTGCCACCCTGAAGAGAAGGCCTTGGGCAAGGGCCAGAACTGTGCTGGCTTCCGGCATGACCCAGCAGAGTCCCAGTGGTTGTGGCCACAGAGGTGCTTGTGTCACTACTCCCCCAGTTGCAGATGGCTCAGCACAGAAAAAGATACTTCATTTGTTTTGGAGAAAGCAAGAGAAAACAGTAGACTCCCTGGTAATTCAGGGAATTTTTCCAGATATTATCCAAGACTACCAAAGAGGTACCTTTATGAGTCTGCAAGAACCACAGCATTATTAGACTTGAAGCGCAGGTCCCTTCAAATTCCTAGAAAGTCTTCCCTAAAAGGATAGGCAAAAACAATCCCAGACAGTGAAAACGACAATAAATAGCTAACTCTCTTTAATGCCCAGATGCCAATGAACATTTAGAACATCAATACCATTCAGGAAAATATGATGTCACCAAAGAAACTGAATGAAGCGCCAGGGACCAATCCTGGAGAAAGAGAGACACAGTATGTTTCAGAGAGAGAATTCAAAAAAAGCTGTTTTGAGGAAAATCAAAGAAATTCAAGACAACACAGAGAAGGAATTCAGAATTCGATCAGATAAATCCAACATTTCTAGAGTTGAAAGATGCAACTGACATGCTGAAGAACTTATCAGATTCTCTTAATAGCACACATGATCAAGCAGACAAAAGAATTAGTGACCTTGAAGACAGGTTATTTAAAAAGACAGCCAGGAGACAAAAGAAAAAAGAATAAAAAACTATGAAACATGCCTACAAGATTTAAAATATAGTCTCAAAATGGCACATATATAAGAATTGCTGGCCTTAAAGAGGAGGTACAAAAAGAGACAGGGGTAGAAATTATAATCAAATGGATAATATCAGAGAAATTTCCAGACCTAGAGAAAGAAAGTAAACTAAAGTACAAGAAAGTTACAGAATGCCAAGCAGATTTAACCCAAAGGAGATTACCTCAAGACATTTAATAATCAAATTCCAAAAGGTTAAGGATAAAGAAAGGATCCTAAAATCAGTAAGAGAAAAGAAATAAATAACATACATTGAAGCTCCAATAAATATTGCATCAAACTTTTCAGTGGAAACCTTACAGGCCAAGAGAGAGTGGCATGACATATTTAGACTGCTGAAGGAAATAAATTTTTACTCTAGAATAGTATATTTGGTGAAATTATTCTGTCAGCATGAAGGAGAAATAGAGACCTTCCCATACAATCAAAAGCTGAGGGATTTCATGAACACCAGACCTGTCCTATAAGAAATCCTAAAGGGAAATCTCCAATCTGAAAAAAAAGGATCATAATGACCAAGAAGAAATCACTTGAAGATACAAAACTCATGGGTAATATTAATAGTAAGTACACACAAAAACAGACTAGTATAACACTGTAGTGGTGATGTGTAAACTACTCTAATTCTAAATAGAAAGAATAAATTATGAACCAATCAAAAATATTAACTCCAACATTTTTGCAAGACATAGACAGCAAAATAAGACATAAAGAAAAACAATTAAAGTTTAAAAAAATGAGAAGATGAAGTTAAAGTTTAGAGTTTTTATTAGTTTTGTTTTTGCATGTTTGTTTAATCAATCAGTGTTGTTATCTGTTTAAAAAATCAGGCCAGGTGCAGTGGCTCACGCCTGTAATCCTAGTACTTTGGGATGCCAAGGTGGGCAGATCGCTTGAGGTCAGGAATTTGAGATTAGCCCGGCCAATATGACTAATGACCGCCTCTACTAAAATACAAAAATTGGATGGGCATGGTGGTGTACGCCTGTAATCCCAACTACTCAGGAGTCTGCGACAAGAGAATCACTTGAACCCAGGAGGTGGAAGTTGTATTGAGTCAAGATCATGCCACTGCACTCTAGCCTGGGCCACAGAGCAAGACTTTATCTCAAAAAAAAGAAAATCAGTTTTAAGATAACATTTGGAAGCCTCATGGTAATCTCAAAGCAAAAATCATACAATGGATACACAAAAACAAAAAAGCAAGAAGTTAAAGAATACCACCAGAGAAAATCACCTTCATTAAAAAGAAGACAGTAAGGCAGAAAAAAAGAAGACAACAAAATAATTGAAAATAAATAACAAAATGGCAGAAGTAAGTACCTACTTAATAATAATAATAATATTGAATGTTAATAAAATAAACTCTCCGATCAAAATACAGAGTGGTTGAATTGAAAAAAACAAGAAGACCGAATGATCTTTTGCCTACAAGAAACACATTTAACCTATAAAGATAAGCAGAGACTAAAAAAAAATAAATAGATATTCCATGCCGACAGAAACCAAAAAAGAGCAGGAGTATCCATAGTGATTTTAGACAAAATAGATTTCAAGACAAAAAGTATAAAGCACAATAAAGGTCATTATATAATAATCAAAGAGTCAATTCTTCAAGATTTAACATTTGTAAATATATATGTACCCAATACTGGAGCACTAAAACACAGAAAACAAATATTATTAGAACTAAAGAGAGTGATAGACTCCAGTACAGTAATAGGTAGAGACTTCAATACCCCACTTTCAGCATTGGACAGATTTTCTATATAGAAAACCAACAAAGAAACCTCAGATTTAATCTGTATAATAAAACAAATGGATCTAATATTTACAGAACATTTCATGAAACAGCTACAGAATGCAGACGTTTCTCCCAAGCACGTGGATCACACTCAAGGATATACCATATATTAAGTCACAAAACTAGTCTTAAAACATTCAAAAAATTGAAATAATATCAAGAATTTGGCTAGGTGCAGTGGCTTATGCCTGTAATCCTAGCACTTTGGGAGCCTGAGGCAGGTAGATCACTTGAGGTCAGGGGTTCAAGACCAGCCTAGTCAACATGAACAAACCCCATCTCTACTAGAAATATAAAAATTAGCCAGGTGTCATGGTGTACATTGGTAATCCCAGCTACATGGGAGGCTGAAGCTGGAGAATCACTTGAACCTGGAAAGCGGATGTTGCAATGAGCCAAGATTGTGCCCCTGCACTCCAGGTTGGGTAACAGAGGGAGACTCCATCAGAGAATAATAATAATAATAATAATATCAATAATCTTCTCTGATCACAATGAAATAAAATTACAAATCAATAACCAGAGGAACTGTGGAAGCTATAAAAACATATGGAAATTAAACAGTATGTTCCTAAATGATCAGTGACTCAGTAGGTCAACAAAGAAATTAAGAAAGAGAGATCCAAGATGGCGGATTAGCAACAGCTCAGGATTGTAGCTCCCAGTGAAAGCGCAGAGAGCGAGTAGATGCCGCAATTTCAGACGAATTTCTGTTGCCCACAAACTGGGAGCTACCCAGTGGAGGAGCCACACGGGTCGCCAGCATGACTCTTTTGGCCGGCACAGTGCAGCGCGGTGCTTCTCGGTGCAGAGTATACGGGACTGGGTGCCCTTTGAGTCGGGCTTAGCTGGTCCCATCCCCACAAGGAGAACAGCAATTGGAAGCGCTGAGGACCGAGAGTTTCACAGTAAACACAGCTGAACCCAGGAAGACCAAGTTCTGTGGGGAAGGGGCGTCCGCCAAAGGAAAACTAACAGAAAAAACTTCATCACCAACAAGCCGGACGTCCACTCAGACCCAATCTGAAAGTTGGCAATTACAAAGACGACAGGTGGATAAATCCACAAAAATGGGAAGAAACCAGTGCAAAAAGGCT